>NAJQ01000536.1:8221-20435 GCA_005059865.1 Friedmanniomyces simplex
CGTTTGCTGTTAATATTACATCGTGCCACGACGAGTAACATGATCTCCAACTGCACTTTGCTTTCTTCAGCACATCAACACTGTAACCAAGAGCCCTTGCAACGAAGTGGACAGCAATGGCAATCCTCTGGACCTCACTCGCGATTAGCATCCTACTACGACAGGCGCTGTGCCGCCTCTCGTACACACCAGTCTTGCCACCCCCGTACCCCCTCGCGGTTAGGAACCCATACCTCAGTGGTGAGTCCGCAAGCATCACACGCGCATGCTCTACCAAGATCTGACGAATCGTGCCCAGCCTGGCTTCCCGGGAACGAGGCCTGGAATCTACCGTTCGCCTCGGCCCAATTCTGGAACGGCCTGAATCTCACGTGGTCGGTGATAGCACGAGTCGATGGGCAATCGTACAGCCTGTTCGGCGTGCCATCACTCGGTCCTGGCGTACAAGCGGGCGTTCTCCAACGTGCAGACTACACGTCGACCCATACAACGTTCACTGTAACCGCGGGAGCCGCCACCTTCGTCCTTGACTTCCTCTCCCCCGTGTCCCCCCTCAACTACGTTCGGCAGAGCGCGCCCTTCAGCTATCTCATTGTCTCCGCTGCTGGTAACAATGGAGCCACGCCGGCTGTTCAGATATACTCCGACATCGACAACACCTGGACCGGCCAGTTCGACGAGGATGTGCAGGTAGGCTGGGGCTACTCCCTCACCAACGAGAGCACCTCCGCTTTTACACTCACGCCTGGCGGCACGGCAACCTACTCCGAGTACAACGACACCGGCATGTGGGGCACCTCAGTTTACTGCGCGAGACCCAACAATTCCACATTGACCGCTACGGTCGGCGGACTCGACGCCGTGCGTGCCCAGTTTGCGGCCAACGGCAGTCTCTCGGGGCCATGGGAGTGGCAGTATGCCAGTGTCGTAGCGTACAGCCAGGATCTTGGCAAGGTCGGCGAGTCCGGGACTAACGTTACGTTCGCCATCGGGTACTGGCGGCAATCTGCGGTGGACTACCTTGGCGATGCTCGTACCGCATACTTCACAGCTACATGCTCGGATCCCGTATGCGGCTGTGTACATGTACTGGAAGACTTCGCTGCTGCAGATGCCGAAGCGCATACATTTGATGCGGCGATAGCGGGCAAGGCTGCAAGCGTGGCCGGTGCAAATTACAGTGATATCGTCACGCTGTTTGTCCGACAGGCCTTCGGTGCCACGGATCTCACGATATCGGAAGACAAGCTCGACACTGGCGACCCTCTTGTTTTCGTCAAGGAGATCAGCAGCGACGGCAATGTCAATACCATCGATGTCATCTGCCCCATGGCGCCGGGGTTCTATGTTCTGGCGCCGGACTATCTCCGTCTGTTGCTGGAGCCGATCATGCGATATCTGGCGACTGGGGCCTGGCCCCACGACTATGCAGTCCACGATCTCGGGGCGGCGTACCCGAATGCGACGGGTCATGACAATGGTACTGCCGAGCAGATGCCAGTCGAGGAGTGTGGAAATCTGCTGACGCTGGCCTACATGTACCAGCTGGCTACTGGGGACAAAAACTGGGCTCAGCAGTACCAAGGACTGTTCCAAGAGTATGCGGACTACCTGATAGTGAACGGCCTATACCCAACTCAGCAGCTCTCTTCCGATGACGGGCTCGGCGACATTGCGAATCAGACCGGCTTGGCGGTCAAAGCGGCCATCGGACTGAACGCTTATGGTGTCATGACCGGGCAAAGGAACTACTCGGACATCGGCAAACAGTTCGCGAAGACGCTGTACGACGATAAGGCTGGTACCGACCAAAACCGCACTCACTTCACTTGCTCGCAGGGAAAGGATGACAGCTGGGGAATGATGTACAACTTCTACCCGGACGTCTTACTCAACCTCAACACCTTCCCAGCATCCGCGTACGCCATGCAGTCGTCCTACTACCCAACTGTAAGAATGCCCGGGGGTGTGCCACTTGACTCCCTCGTCGATTTCGGGAAGACGGATTGGATGACCTTCGCCGCCGCAACCGCCGTAGCACCCGGAGTCGATAATGTGGGCGTGCGGGATATGTTCATCGATGATATACATGCGTACATGGCCAACGGCATCAACACGGTACCCTTCAGCGACAAGTTTCACTTGCAGGACAATGGGAGTTTCGTGACGGGGCAGTGGAGTCAGTACAAGGCGAGGCCACTCGTAGGCGGGCATTTTGCCATCATGGCGTTGGATGGGCCGGGTCAGAGTGGAGCGGGGGCTACGAAGAGCGGGGGTAACGGTGGTGATGAGTCCGGTTGGGTCCAAATCACCTACAGGAGGTTGTCGAGTTACTTGTGATTGTCTTGGGTAGTGCGATGGAGTGAGCTTGAACATGTCCCGTTTTGGTGTATCGTGGAGACATCTGGATCGTTCCTTCCTTCGCTTGCACTTGCCCCACACATCACCTTTGACGTTGCAGGTGTTTCACTTGACGCGCCGCCGCACTGTCCCTCAAAGTCGCGTCTAGCGCCCGTCAACCAACCAACCTCCATGTTCATCAATACGAGCTGCGTTGGCCCTGACTCAACGACTAACACCATACAGTGAGTCCCTACCACTGGGCAGTAACCATGGTCGCAATCGACCTCCTTCCCGGAATCGATATCAGCATCAAGGTGGCCGGTCAAGCTTTGACAGAGCACGAAGACCACGACGAAGAGCAGCCAGACCGCACTGCTACCCGCTACATTGAAGCCGTGTCCGGACAGGTCTTCGAAATCCACATCACAGCTCAGAAAGGTTTCCGATCTGGCGGAGATGCGCTCTCGTTCTACATCCATGTCGACGGATCGAAACCCATCGATGCTCCTCTCGTGAGGAACACCGCATGCATAATAGGCACGCACACTCACACCAGTCAAGGTAGCCGGCAGAACGCTCGCGAGGTCAAGCGGTACCGCTTCGCCACACTGGGGACGGCCAGCGAAGGACAAACCTTCGCGGATGATGCCTCGAAGCTCAAGGATCTTGGAAGCATCATCATCACCGTCCACCAGATGCGATTGACCGGCGCCACTGTAGCTGCTATCGGGTCAAAGGATCTTCCCACAGTCGGCGTTGTGTCCGAGAAGGCACTCAAGGGGCAAGCGCTCTCGCATAGCGTGGAGTGAGTCCGTGTACATGGCAGAGATCAGGGAGCACAGTGCTGATGGCCGACAGCTTCACCGCTCCGGTACCCTGCAAAACCGCCGAATATTTCACGGCTGAGCCCGTTCGGGGACTCCCAAACCCTTACGCCACGATCGTCTTCCGCTACCGGTCCCTCGGTCAGTGGTACCAGGAGTGAAACTGAGCAAAGCTGATGAGCAGCAGAAACCCTGAAGTCCATGCTCATCATTCCACGCACGCCTACGCCGCCGCCGCTCGAGGAGCGCGATTACGATACCGTCAATCGCGAGGAGTTCCGTCAGCTCAAGGCGCTCAAGGTGAGCAGAAACAGGTCTACGTAACGGATTGACATACTGATGACCGGGCAAACAGGAGCAGAAAGGAGGAGCAGACGTCAAAATCAAGCGCGAGCGCACGGATGAAAACCCTCGCCCGCGCAAGGTCGCCCGTCCAACACGCAATTCGACGCAGCTCGAGCTTGACGACGACGGCGGAGTGCGCGAGAGCTCAACGCCAAGCGTTGTGCCGCGTGAAATCATCGAACTTGACTAAGACTCGCGCCGGGATACGTTCTCGCAGGCGTAGTACCGCACAAAGGGTGTATAGCATGCGGTGGGCAGCGTTACTTGAGCTCGGGGGGTTAAGCCGTGCTGCTATATTGTATGACTGGCCCACGAAGGTGCAGAATATACTACGGGAGCACTTCTCTGAGGCCAAACATGCGTATTGAGTTTCGCCACGCACTAATCAACGTCAGCATCGCACCATCATTGAGAAACTTGATTGCTCACTTACTGCTCGCAAACTTCCTCCACACTCACACCCTTAATGCCCGCCACCGCATACGCAACCCGTGGGATAGCACAAGGCTCATTTCTCCCCTTCACCATCGCATCCGCACTCCACCTCTCCTTCTTGACCGACTTCGGCAGCTCCGGCGCGTCCTTCGTGTACTGCGCGCTGGCGTGAGAAGGCCGCATATCGCACCACGGGCCATCCGTCTCGATCTGCAGTCGCTCGAGAGGCACTTCCTTCACGACGGCCAAGTTCTCCTCCGTCTTCATGCTGCATCCGTTGATGCCGATGTCGAAGCCCATGTCCACCATTGCCTGCATCTCCTCGAGCGTGCCGGTGAAGGAGTGCACGCACCCGCGTTTTGGCAGCTTGTCAAGACGCTCCTGCAGCAATCGCTCGAAGTCAGAAGCGGCTGCCCGAGAGTGTAGGAAGAGAGGCATCTGCAGCTCAACAGCCAGATCGAGCTGCTTGGCGAAGTATACGAGCTGCGTTTCCTTGTCGCAGAGCTGGAGCCGGTCATAGTCCAGACCAATCTCGCCAAAAGCCGCAGCCTCGCCGGAGTCCCTCGACTCTTGCGCCAGTTTCTGCAGCTCCGCCAGTAACGCTTCCGGACCTCCCAGGTACTTCTCGAACGACTTCGCCGAGCACGGGTGTACGCCTACCGTAGCATAGCACAACCCGGGATATTCCTCAGCGATCTTGATTGCGTTCTTGCTCTCCTGCAAGTCTGACCCGGTGACCATCAACTTCCGTACCCCAGCCTCGAGTGCTCGCTGTATCACATGTTGGAGGTCATCCTCGTGAGCTCGTTTGCCGTGGTGTACGCCGCGGAAGATGGGGTCAGATAGGTTGATGCCGATCTACCTGGCGAGCTTGTCAGTGCGAGCCCGCAACGTCGTGGCGGCGGAAGACTGACATCCGCGTAGCGCAGGCCGGGCCTTGTGTTGTTGGAGGCCGGGACAGCGTTCAGGCCCGCTGATAGTGGATCTTGCTGGGCTTGAGGAGTTGAAAATGTCATGCTTTTAGTCGACTTTGCCGCGAAGGAGCTCCGGTACAGCACGTGGGGGCGCACAATTCTGCAGATTGGGCGCAGGCTCATGGGTCGTGTCACGGTCGATTGAATGATAGTAGCGGATGAGAAAAGGTGTATCAAGTGAATGCTTGCATGTGCTGTTCGCGAGCCTGAGGCTGCTGCCGTCCATGCCCTGTTCAGACTTCACCTCTGATTCTACGAGATCTTCCGTCCATCCTTCCCACCCTGCCCATGAGATAGTACAATCCATCCCCACGCTCATACCCTCCTGCGAAACAACGCAAAGTACCACAGCGCCCCCGGGACGCAAGCAACCCCCACGACCACGCAGAAGATGCCAGCAGCGTGCACATACCCGAAGGCGAAAGCACGACCACCCACCGCATCTCCATCTCCATGATCCCACGCAAACCCTGTACACCTCTCCTCAATGCCCGCCCACAGCTGTCGCACATAGCCGTAGCCGAAAGCGAGCACCCAGAAGAGGCAAACCCGTAAACCGCAGAACCACGACCCGCAATCACATCGCATCATCCGACCTCACCCCGAACGACCATGCATGCTATGGCTCCACAACAACCACTGCCGGACGCCGATCCCGTGATGGAGTGTTCCCCAGTGTGCACATGCCCAAAGGCGGAAGCATGTCTGACTACACCCCACATGGCACCGCAACCGCCTCCTTCGTGACCTTGCCTTTGCTCAGGCAGCAACTCCACTGCTGTCGAGCCCGCCTTCCGGGCCCTTCGCGCTCGCCTCGTTGCTCTTACCTTTGCTTGCCAGTGGAGGCAGCATGCAGTCGGTCAGCGGGACGCACGCTACTCTAACCTCGTCTTTCAGGTGAAGCCGCACATCTGGCATGAGGGTGTGAATTACACATATCGGCGTTGCGCCGTCCGCGATCGCTTTCATAGCACCCGGAACATACGGCGTGTCGGGAGGAAGCCAGGTGTACTCACTAACGGCATCTTGTGTTGCGTCCAGCCGCGACTTCAACATAAGCGCGTGCAGGAAAGCGTGTTCAAGTTGCTCGACCCAAGATGGCTCGTACGATATTTCCCCATCAGGATCGGGATGACGAATCATACTTTTCAAATGCGGCATCATCGTCCTCAGGGTCTTGTGCGCGAGCTTCTTGGCGTGCGCTTTCATCTCGGTTTCTTGGAATTCCTCGTCGATGGCCTGGAGCCATGCCGCGTACTTGAGCATGGCATCCCACACATGGCCCCGACGCCGCATCGTCTCGTCGAAATACTGCTTCTTGTCGCCGAGAGACTCGTTAAATCTGCGCTCAATGTCCCACGGCGTTGGCTTGTTGAACGCCTCCTTATACACGGCTGCAGCAGCAAGACCCTCGATCGTGGTTATGGCCTGGAAAATCGACGGATCTCTGCGGTTCTGGAGCTCTACAAGACGGAGCTGCCAGTCCTCTGTGCCCAGCAGCGTGACGTAAAGCTCCTCGAGATCTTGAGCGGGACTGGACGTAAAGATGGCATCGGCATCGGCATCATAATTCTGTTTGCTACACCACGCTCCTGCGAAGCCTCGGAGGAGGGACTCAGTCGTGTGCATGTGGTCTTTGATCATTTCGTGGCTTGGGTGGGACTTGAGCTCAAATCGGTACTACGGTTGGAATTCCGGCGGGATCTGCCTTGGAGGCTCGAACGGACCCACCTTCTGCTGAGGCCTCCGTTCGCCGAATACATTGCGGTCAAGCAAGCCTGCTCCCGTGGGAAGTCGAGCCGCTCCGTTCTGCCGCTCAGAGCCGGCGTTTTCCCCAGCTCCAGGTGGCGCCTCCTTCGCATTCCTGTAGGTTTCTCCGGCCCTTTCGATGCGGGATTATTTGCTTCGTGACGCTGGCCAACATCGGGTGCTGGTCCTTGATCCGAATTCCGAGACTCTGTCCCTCTGTCTATCTCCATGGAGAGTGGCTGCTGATCGTCGTTTAGATCAATGATGTCGGTATGATTGGGACCGGACCCTGATGGGATCGAGACGTTTCGCTCATCATTCGCGGCGTTCCACGCAGTTTTACCTTTCTTAGCAGTGGGCATGCCAACTTCAACGGTGCCGGAGCCTTGTGCAGACGGCTCGTCCGCGCCAAAGGCTACTCCATGAGCGCGCTTCCGCTGTGTCCATGCGTACGGTATAAAGGGTGCTTCGGAGTCTGCTGTTTCCGGCCGATCACTGCTGCCACTCCTGGCCCTCTTTCGAGCGGGCTCTTCCTCACGAGCCTCTGCGAAACTCGTGGCGTCGCGCGAACGCTTCAGCGGAGATTTTGAGACTGGCAGTTCTTCGGTTATCGGCTCCGCTCTCGGCTCGGTCACCTCCCCGCCCCCCTTCGTCTTCTTCCGTGGCGGGCCATCGTCCTCCACTGCCGCCATACCCGCATCTTCGGCATCTGTGTAATCATTCTCGGTCGCTCGTGATTTACGCTTCCGCTTCACGCTAGTACCGGACTTGGACGTTTCAGTGTGTTGCGTAACGCTGAACTCGCTCGATTGCTGGGCTGATCTCGCTTCCACGTTAGCGGTGCTTCGCGTTTCACGAGACCGGGGCCCTCCGCCAACGCCACCTTTTTCGCTGATCAGCCCGTCTCGGATGATCTGCTCTTGCTCTCCGGCATCGAAGCCAATATCGTCGAGGAATTTGCGCGTGAAGAGGTCGCTTCCAAGCTCGAAGACCGCCTCCTTGGGCTTCTTGACTTCTCCGGGTTTTGGTTGCTTCTGATGGGTATTGACTGCTTTGGTGATGAGGCCCCGTAACGAGCTGATGTCGAGCGGCTGGCTCGCTTTCGTTCCCCTTAACTGCTTCCGCTGCAAATTACCGTCCTGGATGATTTGCTGCAAAGCGGTGTCTTGCTCTGCCTTGCTGGGCCACAGCCCAAGGTTGGCATCGGTGTACAATATGGTCTCAAGGAGGGCGTGGCTACGCATGCGCTCCGCCCCCGCATTCCTGCTGGGCGCCATAATGAGTTTCTCGGGAAGCGATGGCAGCTATGAGACTCGGCGAATTCTTGTTTGCTGGCGACGTAACCTTTCGATGACTCTCATGGTGCGGCTCGCGATGGTGGGAAAGGCGCAAGACGATGCGGATGCAGGAGAAGGTCGGACAACAGACAGATGTTCTGTTCGATGTGTTGGTATTGATGTAGATTTGCCCCACAAAACGAGTGAACACACATCACACCGGGGATAACTTCGGCGCGCTAGCATAGTCGATAGTCGTATGCTCGCACGACTACGCAACAGCTGGGACGCCTTCTTCGAAGAATCACAACAACCGCAGTATTCTCCGCACTGTGCGTCAGCGACATACCACCTCACGCATATGGGCGAGCGCCTTCTTTGAGCATGGCTCACCCGGAGCGAAACGCACTTTCCAAGAGCCAACAATCGCGCAAACTACCTCTCGCCGACCTGGAGATGAATGAAGCTCCTGCTCCACACACTGTGTCGGAGGACGCCCATCTCGAGATATCGGTTGATTGGGGCACTGGCGTGCTGTCTGCATGTGTCGCCATCTGCATGGGCAGCCGCAGAAACTCCCAGGACGCCATCGCGGAAGTTTTGTTCCATGGCGAAGGCTACCTTCCACCTATGATCATGGCAATGCTCGAAGGCAGACCGGTGTGGGGCTACGAGCTGCAACGGCTAGTCGCGAACAACGAGGTGGATCTCGACCGCGTGGTCGACCTCCTCAAGCTTGAGCTCTACGAGACGCCAAGTACGACCGCGGAGAGAAGGCGCGTCGCGCTGCGCGAGCAGCTTCGCCAGCTGAACATCGAGTTCGAAGCGCTGGTCGCAGCACACCTGAAAGCCGTTGCCCATGACTGCTTGGAGTTCGTCTTCGGCTCCGTTTACACCTGCAACATCTCCGAGGATCAGCTGCGCAAGCTACCCGTGCGCTATCGTATCAGTGTGCCACAGATGTGGTCGTTGAAAGCACGAGAGCGCATACAAAAAGCTGCCGAAATGGCCGGCATGAAGCTTGTCGTGCTGTTTCCCGAGCCGGAGAACGCGCTTGCGTACTTCATGCACACGGTGGCTAGCAAGAAGGGCGTACTGGGGAGTCAACTTGGCGTCGGCAGCAAGCTCCTTATTGTCAACATCGGCTGTGGCACCGCGGATCTTGTCACTTACAAGCTTGAGGAGCCACTTACGTCAACCAGTCGCTTGAAAGCTGTCAGCAGCTCCTCTGGTGGAGCGTGCGGCTCCCAGATGATCAACGAGCTTCTTCTCTTGACCGTCGAAGGCAGCGGCGAGGTGCAATATGTCGGAGGGTTACAGAAGACAAAGGAGAAGCTGGGGTTCAGCGATCTCAAGTGGCGCAAGACCATACTGCACGGCGTTGAAGATATCAAGTGTCGGTTTCCTAACCTCGCAAAGTATCAACATTTCTTCAGAGGTGACACGCGCAAGAACTTCAACTTCGCGCTGACACCGTAAGGACCGCTCTATTTTTCTCTGTGAATCTACCGAACAGTCATGTGCTGACACAGCAACAGCGACCACCTCCGAAGCGCCTTCGATCGTGTTTTGGGCGAAATCAAAGGAATCATGAGTGCGGAGATCGCTGAGCATTATCCGGCCGTCATCTACATCACTGGCGGTCTTGGGCGGAACAGGTACATCTTCGATGAACTGTGCAAGGAGTACAAGAAGAATGGCAGAATTGTTGTCAGGCCGACTGATACCAGTGGCGAGTGCTACCCCGTCTCCAATGTTGGCCTTCTGCGCTACGAGAACATCTCACCTGGCATCCTGCCCACCAAGTACGGCTTCGCCATCGTGCAGGAAGAACTGTACGACCGGCACACGCATCCGGATGGCGTGGCGTACGTTACGCGCGAGCCCCGCTCCAAGCCACGCCGCTGCAAGGATGGGACGATACGCTACCATAGTCAAACTGGCGAGGTACTTCGGGAGCACTTCATGGTGGACAAGCATCACACGAAGGATGACGTCGTGTTCGCGAGCCCGCACGATCCGACGAAAGCAATCTTGCTCGACAGGCTGTATGTCTTATTCGAGAAAGGCGCTACGATCGCCACCAACAATCCTGTCGTGCAGGAGATCGCTCAGCTTTATTGGCTGCCCGAAGAACAGCCGATGCTCTCTGCCACCTTGGTCTACTTCGATGGAAACCAGAGGACACATGATCCGTCCGGGAGGAAGGGCGAGAGCTCCACGGAGTTCGGCGACGGGATATACCATTTGAAGACCATCGAGAAGACTGTCAACAAGGCGCTGCTCAGCCGCCATGGTATTGATCTGGAGCAGAACGTGGACGGCTCTAAGTCGTACCCGGTGAGGTGATCATCAAGTACCAGGGCGGGCACGACATGACCATAGGCTGGGTGATGGAGGTCAAGAAGCCCGTGGTCGAGAAGGTCAGGGAAGGTCTGGCGCGGAGGGTGGGACCGAAGAAGTTCGAGAAGGAGGACATTGTGCTGTGGGAGGACGACGAGACGGTGTGGGATGCGAGGTTCTCGCAGTTCATGGAGGAGCCGAGGGTAGCTGGGGGGGAGCATGACAGCATGGAGGGTGTCGAGGAGAGCTCGGCGCAGCCTGGTATGCAGCAGGGTGATGGAAAATCGGATTTGTAGACTGATTAGACATCGCTATTGCTCACGTGACGGAGCTACCGCATGGGCGGGAGGTCCTGTAGCGCAGCGCTTGGGCATGTCATGACCGTCGTGGTCAGGAGATAGAGCATTGAGCCGTTGTGCGTATGCTCATAGGACGCTGTCTTGGCTGTCAGGATGTAGGAATAGGACATAATGATGCTCGAAACTTTTCGCAATTGCTAAATGCGAGGTCCCATACTGCGTAGATCCCCGACTAGCATACCATCTCTACGGTGGCAGCAACGCCGGTACTGGAGCACCATCCCCTGCTACGAGTGCGGGATGGTCGCAAACGCCGTATGCTCTTTCCCTCGCTGTGATGCAATGAGTGAAATGGAAAGCGAAATTCAGGGCCGGTTGGTGCTCTATCGACGAATGCTGATGCGGGCGTTGAATGGTATCCCCTTGACGCCCCATGGCCCTCATGCTGCTGTAACCGGCTACCAGACTGATAACGCTGGAAGGGATGGGGGAGAGGAAAGCGGCAAGCACGCGACAGGATTGTGCGTCAATCTCCGAGGCGTCACTATGCCCCGGTGCAGCGGTACACGGCGACCTGCTGATATGACAAGTATATCATGCGTGAGACCAGGATATGGAAGACGTGAAGTGAAGATTCGGCCGGATCCCGGATGCCCGACTCGGGCTTGGTTACCGCAAACGGTAGCGTCGGAGCGAGATCTTACTAAGGCTGGCGCCGTTCCACCTCCTCATGAAACCCCTACCGTACGCCTACGAACTCAGACGACGAGCGGCCCTGGTATCCAAGAGACTGCCAGCCCGACGAAAATTTCTAGCCAGCATCATGACCCGGTTACCGCACTGGCGCAAGAGCATAGCAGACAAAAGAGTGGGGCGCCGGGAATGGAAGGCACGTGTAATCACCGAACAAGCTCGCTCCATCGTGACGGCGGCGTGAGACGGCGTGAGGCCGGTCGGTTCTGGTAGTGTCGCACCTATTCACCGCAATACAATTCACCACCCTTTCCTAAGCATCTTCCCTTCAGTGCTGCACGACCAGACTCATACGAGAACTACTGAGGGCATTATTTTCCTCTCCTCCGCCGCGTTCCTTCTGCTCGAAAAGACTACGATATGGCATCTGCAGGGAGAACGCTTGCCCGAGCACTACGCTCAACGCCAACACCCTCTTCGCTCAAGGCTACCATACCTCGCCAATTCAATGGACGAACGCAAAGTGCGAACCACACTGCTCGCCGTAGCTACGCAAGTCGCACAACCAAGTCGGCTAGCAACAGCGGCGCCTTCTTGGGAGGTGCAGCCGCTGTGCTTCTGACAGGAGCGGGATACTATGCCTTCAGATCCAACACTGTCCACTTGGACGCCCCCATACCCGAGTCGTTCAAAGTCTCATCAGATGCCCGCCTAAAAGATCCCAGCGTCTTCACACCCACAACGCAGGACTACCAGAAAGTCTACGACGCCATCTCCCAGAAGCTACTCGACGACGACGACTACGACGACGGATCCTACGGCCCAGTCTTACTCCGCCTCGGCTGGCACTCCTCCGGCACCTACGACAAACTCACCAACACCGGCGGCAGCAACGGCGCCACCATGCGCTTCCCGCCCGAAGGCGACCACGG
>NAJQ01000537.1:4137-19828 GCA_005059865.1 Friedmanniomyces simplex
CCCTCCACGCACGGGGGCCACCGACCCATGGATCCGCCACAGTGGTGGATGAGGCTGTTCGAGCGCGGTGTGTTGGCTGTGCCCGCGCCTGACTCGGATATCCACGCAGCCGCTCTGAACAGAGACGTTGCTGCGCCTGCCGTGCCGGACGTCAGATAGCGCTGCAAATGCATGATGATGAACACCTCACTTCCACTCTGCGCGGTTCTTTTTCCGCCTGCCTGCGTGTGCAAGGTCGACGGGGTCTATCTAAGTCTGCGTGAAAGCAATGACGACGGTCGCTGAAATGACCGGTCACAGCATTGACGCTCGAGTACAAAGCGGCTCGTACACCCAAGCATAAAGAGAGCAGTACCCAGCCTCCATGGGCTCGTACTCTTAAGGGCGGCGTTTGAAGTGCGTGTACATAGAAATAGAGAAGAGTATAGAGCCCGGTAACACACAGTCGCGAGCGAGCATCACAGATGTTGGATCAACGAAGTAGAAACGAGTCGCCCATCGCTACGCGGTACAGAGAGTCCCAGCCCTTGGTCCTCTCGTCTCTATGAAATGCTATTTACATGTATTGTATAAGTCCCTATAATATATGTATACGCGTTTCGTCAAAAAAGGCGTGAGTAAGAGATCGCCCTCGCCATCCTCTGCCGTGGAAAGGGTCTGGATCGCGATCGTGTTACTGGCACGCCGTCCCGAATATGTCGAACAGATGCACGCGAACGAGCAGAGTTGTGGTCTTGGAGTTGGGGTGTAGTGTAGCTTATGGCTTCGAGAGCTGTTCTTTGCGGACTGTAGGGGGCTCGTCAGTATGTGGGAACCGAGAGGTACAGGCGGGTGTAGGAGCGGGGTCACTTACAGACTACGAAGTAGCCCACCGGGATGATCAGCTGAGCGAGCAAGCATATCCAGAACCTGCGCACGATTAGCAACAGAACTTTGAAGGGTATTCCGTACGTGGGGTCTTACCAAGCGTTCCCGAGGCCGTCCAAGTTGCCCGCGATCGAGGGAAAAGTGGGACCAGGTCTGTCGCAAAGAGTAACATCGTTAGCAAAGATCATTGAGCAAGAAGCTTGAGTGGCTAAGATTTGGCTTACCCAACACTGTTCAGCCCGTCCGCCCGAGCAATAATCGTAGCAACAGACCCAACGACCTGGCCGATCGTCATGGCATACGACAGATGACTCCGCACCATCGTCTGCAGCAACAACATTCCAATGCCGACATTCTGGATGGTATCCAGCAGGCCCAGGTACAGCCACAGACTGCGGCCCAGCACGGCAGAAGCCAGCGGGGACCCGGCCCAAGGCAGGTACGTGCCGATATTGGAGGTCGCCCACCAGATCTGACACCATCGCGGCGCGCCCAGGCCGACAGCGAAGAGCGGCATGAACCAGCTGTGCGTGTTGGAGAGCAGGGCGAAGTACCACAGGATCGCGGCCCAGAAAACGACGAAGAAGAGCAGGACGAGGAGGAAGACGGCCCAGCCTGGTACATGCTTGGACGCGAACAGGTAGCTCCAGTTGCGGCCGTAGGGCGCCGAGAGGAAGAGATTCTGGATGAAGACCGCGATCCAGAACCACAGCACCACCTTGCGGCGGAGGATAGCGGTGTAGAAGTCCGGCGTAGCTCCGGGTGTCTGGCGGTAGAAATCCGGTAAGCCTTGGAAGAGAATCATGCCCACGGCCCAGAGGAAGAGGGCGATCGGTATACCCAGCCCGGTGAGCGCGGAGCCCAGGTTCTGTGTCGATCCCTCGGCGGCAGAAGCGGTGAGCTTGTCACCCCACGCCCAGAGACCGACGGTGTACAGCTGCTGGGTACCCTGGATAGCACAAGCGCGGAAAGCCCAGTCCCTGACAGGCGCGGACCCGGTGCTGCCGAAGTTCTGCGAGAAGTAGAGACTGCCTGCCGATGATGCGATGGCGTAGAAGGCGGTGGCGACGTGCTGCACCCATCCTCTGGTGCTGACTGATGCCGAGTAAGGGGCGAAAGCCAGCAGGAAGAAGCCGGCGCCGTAGAACAGGAAAGGCAGAGACATCACCCATCGGAGAGCGACGCGGCGGAAGAGATACCACCAGATCAACGTCGTCGCCAGGTAGATGGACGCAATGACATAGAGCTGCGTGGCCGTCTCCCCAATCTGTCCCGTGAGCAGCGTGATCTGGTACGAGTTGGCCGCCAGAATCTGTCCGAGAGCGAGCAGGAACGAGTACAGCGGCCAGTCGCCGATCTTGTACATCATGATCCGCCGGATCCCCGTCGGCGGCTTGTAGTTGCTCGGCAGCAAGAACTGCGACATGGGCTCCTCGCTGTCGATGCCCTCGTAGATGGAACCCGCGGGCGTCCCAGCCTTCGAGACACCGGGCGTGTTATTCCGGCTCATCTTCGCGATATGCAGCCGACTGAACCACTGCTTCTCCGACTTCTCCAAGTACTCCTCAATACAAAGCTGAGTCTCAGAGGTCTTACCGTCCAGGCCCTGCAGCTTCTTCTCAAACGTCTTGTAGTACAAGCCCGTCGGATCAGTGAAGAACGGCATGAGATCCTGCGGCTGCTGGTTCTCCTTCTCATCCATGACCTGCTCGGTCGAGAGCGGCGTCTGGTACCCGCTGGGCACTTCCTCCGGGATAGGCGAGTGCGGGTTGGCGAGAAAGGAGAAGTTCCGCGGACTCGGCATCTGCGCGCCCGCGCCGAGCGACTGCGCGGAAGGGACGTAGGGGCTCGCAGCAGCTCGGCTGGGAGCGGAGGGCTCTCTCGCGCGCGTGCCGTCGCGAAGGTCGAAGTTGAAGTCCTGCGTCAACGCGCCCATGCGCGACCGACGCTTGGCCTCCTCCGCGCGCTCGGCGCTGATATGCTCCTCATCCTCGATGCTACTGAGCCGTTTCCGGGAACGCTCCTCCTCCTCGTACGACGTGCGACGAGTGGTACTGCTCGACCGAGACTCGGAAGCGAGATTCCGCAGAGAGCGAGCAGCATGGGGCGGAGAAGTCCCAGTCACATGACCAGGACCCGTACGCATCCCAAGCGAAAACGAACCATTCCGGGACATGGTCGGTGTGGTTGTCCCAGACCGAACAGGCGACGAGCTGCGCGTGCCCGGTCGGCTAGACACCGGCGTCGCATACCCCCTCGGCGTCGAAGCCCCCGTGGGAGTCGCCCACCCACTCCGCGGCGTCATCCACCCCGGCAAATTCGGCGTGTTCCACCCACTGGAAACCGCACTGCCCGTATCCAGCCCCATGCGCCTGGCGGTAATATGCTCCATCCGCTTCTTATGGATTTTGATCGAAGCCGATTGCAGAATCTCCAGATCCTCCTTCCACTGCGCGACGGGGAACCGCTGCTTCGCCGAGCGCGCCCGCATCGTCGCCCGCGTGTTGTAGTCCGACTTCAGCGCGCCCGCGATCGCCATCTTGAACTGGTGCATCTGGTGCTTCGTCGTCGTGGACTCGATCGTGTACCACCAGCCGGGCATCTGGCCGAGGCCACCGACGCGGGAACCTACGCCCAGCGCGCCCTTCCTGCCGAACTCGACGGCGACGAGGCCGAAGGGCTCATCTCGGCTAGGGATGAGAGCAAACTCCGCTCCGCTGAAGATGAAAGGCGGCAGAGCGGTGAACTCGGGCTTGGAGTACACGCGCCCCGGGTACTTGACCATCATCTTCTCCAGCTTCAGCGCGGCGAACTTCCCGTACAGATCGATGGTGGGCCCGATAGCGATGAGCTGGGTATGCGGGTACTGCTCCAGCACCGCCGGGAAAACATCCGCAATCAGATCGATCCCCTTCTGCATCGACCACCGCCCCACAAACACGAACAGATCCGCGTCGGCACGCTGCTCCAGGTTCGCCCACTCCTGCGCCTGCCGCTTCAGGCCCGCGCGCGCACTCTCAAACACCTGGTCGATCTGGATATCATTCGGGTTCGCGAGCTTCTTGTCCCACTCCGCCACATCCGACGGATCCGGATTCGGCAGCGCACCAATCTTCTTCAGCCCCCAGAAAATCGGGTACCGCGCCCACGAGCGCTTGCCGTACTTCTTGCTCACGCCGACGGCGCCGAAACCCTTCTGGTGGATACGCAGGATACTGGCGCCGGCGTGGAGGAGGTTGAAGACCTCGCCGAATTGCACGTACCGCTGCACCACGGACTCCTGGAGATTGAAGACCGAGCAGATCTCTTCCACTTCTCGCGGGTTCCGCATGGGCCAGAGACCCTGGAACTCGGCGTTGTGGAGCGACAAACAGCACGGCACGGTATCCGGGAGCAAGTACAGCGGCGCCACTGTCCCGTGGTAATCGTTGATATGGTACAGGTCGATCGGGAACCGGCGCATAGCCTCCGCGATACACTGGTTCCACGCCGAGTAGTAGATGGCACTGTCCAGGTCGTCCATGCGCGCCGGGTAGGGCTCCTTGGATGTCTGGCGGCGGAAGACCGGCGCGTCGAGCAGCATGTAGGTGATGTTGTCGAGCTTGTGGTACTGCACCTGGACCTCGTACGTGCGGCCGAGGATGGTGACGTCGATGGGCAAGCCCGGCGTATCAACGGGGTAGTCGATACCGCCCGCGCAGGGCACGACCCAGACGAGGTCCTGGTGCTGGAGGTTCTTGCCCATCAGCTGCGCCATGACGCCCAGGCCGCCGATCTTGATCTTGATGTTCCAGTCGGAGATGTCGTACTCCATGGTGCCGATGAGGATTGTCCGCCTCTTATTCTCCACAATAGCACCAGATGTGAAATCATCCTGAATGATGGAACCAGTATTACTCCCACTGTCATTCATCATCGGGCTAAGCGCACGCGGCGTGCCTGGCTCGCTACTCTTCTCATTCATATGAAAAGCCTTCCTCACCGCGACGGGAAGCACCGACTTCTTCTCCGCGAGACCGATCTGGTTGAACTTGACGCCATAAAAGGCGCGCATGTAGAGGAAGACCCCCGCAGCAGCGGAGGCGATAGGCAGAATCAGGAACAGCACCCAGAGCGCGAGCTGGTAGTAGCGGCTGCCGGCGGGCACGAGGTAGTACCTCAAGTCGGCGTCGTTGAAGAGGATGCGCCAGGACAGGTACGGCGACTGCGGGCCGAGATTGGTGATATTCGTGACCAACTCCTGCAGCGACGTGGGCGCGATGCGATCCAGGACGGTGTCGTTGTCCACGTCGCCGAAGGCATAGCTGATGTCCGGCTGGCCGTTGGGTGCCAAGCCCCAGACGTTGACCTGGAATTGACCGGGCCACTCGGTCATGAAGTCGTAGGCCCACGTGCCGTTGTCCAGCTGGTGCATCTTGTTCGGAACGCCGGAGTCGAAACCATACTGATTGTACGGCCCGTGGATGAAGAGATGCGGGAAGCGGCGCTCGGGTCCCGTGCTGCCAGCGAGATCGCCTTCGATCATGTGGTCACTGCTGCCAGCCATGGCGGACCAGTACTGGACTTGGACGTGCTCGCCATCCCAGGTCTGACGCTTGGTTCCGGTCCAGGTCTGGCTCGGGACGGTCGCGTTGCCGGGCACGTATGTCATCCAGTCGCTCCACACACCGCCGAAGGACATAGAGTATCGCCACATGTCAGCACCCGCGGCCTTGTGGTTGACAAACAAACCACTTTCAGTGATCGACGCATCCCGTTTCCTAGAGCTGTCCAGGAAAAGTAAAGAGGAGCTGTAGTTCGCCGACTTCGGGAACACCATCGGATTGTCCGCCTGACCGATACGGAACATGAAGTGATCGACGGAATTCGTCGACATGTTCTTGTCCTGGTTCGTGACATTGTTGATGTTGACCGTGTGGATGCCGTCGTAGACATTGTTCAGGGTCAGCTGAGCCCGCCACAGCGACGGGCTCGGGCCGTAGTAATAAGCCTCATACACGGGATCAATGGTCAAACACTCGACACTGCTGCTGTCCAAGCTAGCCTGCTGTCCAGATTCGGTAGTGGAGTTGATGCTGAAGCCGTCCTGGAAGCTTTGGCAGTCCATCATACCGGAGAACCGGACCTCGACGTCAACCGAGCTCGGCTGGTCCGCGGTGGTGTTGGACATGATGCGAGCATCGTGACCGGGCAAGAACTTGGTGATGACCGGGGAAGGTGCAATCCAGGCGTCGATGGGCACAAAAGCCTTCCATCCGTAATGCGTCATGTTGATCCGGGGGAGACATCCATTCATGTCGTGAGAGCCTTCGATGCCAAGCTGCACGGCGGAGGTGGCCAGAGACCATTCGTCGAAAGGGTAGAACAAGTTCTTGACCGTCGTGTTCGGTTCGTAAGGTGAAATGATGGCATCCGGCCCGGCGCAGTCAGCGGTGTACGTCGTCGAACCGTTGTAGTTGGTGTAAAGCAGCCACACGCCCTGATTGCCAAACATGCCCTCGTTGCTCAGATCCTGGACGTTTTCCATACGCCCTCTAAGCACGCTGTAGAGACCAGTCTCCGTCGGAACACCAAAGGAGCCGGGTAAGGTGTAGTTGAACGCCAATTTCGACAGCTCTCTAAGCGTCCAGCCATCGTTCAGCACCGGGTAGCGCGTGCGAAGCTCGAACATCTCCTTGAGCACACCATAGACCGGATGAGACGGGTCTCTGTGGTCGAGGCTGACCGAGTCATCTTTGCACGCCGTGAGAGAGCTGTTGAACGGCGCCTCGTTGAGGTTGATGTCGCCGACCTTGTAGCACCCGTGCAGCTGCCACGCCTGAGCCGAAGTGATGGGTTGCCGGCCGAAGACGTAATTGCTGGCGGTGCTGTCCAGTGTGTAAAATGCTTGCTCGTCGCCCCAACTCACGAGTGGAATACCGGGCATCAGAAGGGTTGTGACGAAATCAGCCAGCAGTTGCCTCTCCGTGCCGTTCGTCAAGCCCGGCCATCTGAGCACATCCTGATTCGAAGCGCCGTACATGTGTCGCGGGTCGAACTCGCCGGTATTGGCATTGGTGAAGTCGTTGGAAGCCAAGAAGACGGTCCACTGGTCCGCGAAATTGACAGGCGCATCGTGTGCGGCCAGCAGATCTCCGTCAAGACCTAGGAAACGCATGAGAGCGCGATAGGTGGAGTAGTGAAAAGCACCGGCGTCCAGGCCCTGGTATCCATCGTCCCGGATGTAACCCGTATCGTTCGAAATGACCGCGTCCGTCAAATTCTCCACAGCCATGTCCGAGGTCTTGCCTCTGCCGATATAGACCGCGCCATCCATGTTGCCGTTGACGATCTCGCCCACCATGAAGAAATTGTTCTTGCCCACCTCTTTCGCGCATGCCCTCTGAGCGTGTGAGAAGTTGCCCAGCGGGTCAATCGTGATCTGCATGGCCTTATCCATTCGCCAGCCATCAATGTCCAATCCCTGGATCACCATGCACGAGAAATGGCTGATCTTGTCCAGCACCTCTGGTCTCCATTCTCGCAGGCGATCTTGCACTCCGTTGAATTTGGACAACTGCTTTTGCCATTCGGGATAGACGCCGAACGCTCCAACATCGCCAAACTGGTCGAACTCGCTGTCCATGCAGCCAACCATTGCCTGCGTATTGTTGTCGTCGATGAGGTTCGCGCCTTGGTCGTAGAACCGTGGATACGGGTAAGAGCACTGCTCTTCGAAGGTGTTGGTGTGCTCATAATCGCGGTAGATGAGCTCGGTCTTGTAGCTCATCTCATGCTCGGTGAAAGAGAAGGGTGTACTGGAGTTCGCGTAGCCCTTGAAGGCGAACAAGTCGGACATGGTCGCCATGGTGTTGTCGAAGATGACATACATGCCCCTGGCATGGACGGCCTGGATGACTTCGCGGTACTGCTGGATCGTGCCGAGATGGTGGTCAAGGATGGTGTGATCGAGCGGACTGTACTGGTCGGAGCTCCAAGGTAGGTTGATAAGGTTGCTGCCGGCGATGTAGAGCCCACGGATACCCAAGCCGTGAAGATAGTCCAGAGTACTCTCCAAACCCTTAATGTCACCACCATGGCGAAGCTGAGTGCCCGTGAGATCGTGCTCCCACGACGTGCCATTCGCATTGTCGTTAGTCGGGTCGCCGTTCACGAACCTGTCGAGGAAAAAGCTGTAGAAGGGGAACCGCCAGTTCCGCGGGCTCGGGTTGTAGGTGTGTCCTGCCGGCCAGGCGGGGATGGAGTACTGCAGAGGAGTGGCGGCATTCTGGTTCGCGTTCAAGTTCCAGACGGCCTCTGCCTCATCGTACCAGGACGCGGAGGCGATTGACGAGAGGCAGGCGAGTGAGAAAAGCGAAAGCCTGACCATCTTGTGAGACGTTCGGCAAGCTCGCGGCGCCGCAAAGGCTGCTGGTGGGTAGGATAGGCTATGCGATATTCATGTGAAGACCGCAATGCTGTGAAACGATGATGTCTCTTCCCGTTGCGCGTGAGTTCGAGGGTCAGCGGAGAGTCGAGAAACGCGCCCGGCGTTGTGGATTGATGCTGTGCAGGAGAGACAGGTGATGAAGCTTGTGAGGGTCGCTGTGTGGGTATGAAGCGGGTGTCGAGGGGGGTGAGGTGGTCGGTAAGGTAGGTCTGTAACGAATGGGAAGTGGGACAATCGTCACCTATGATCGAAACAGTCGCACAAACATGGCCCGGGGTAGGAAGTCAGATTGGAAGAATGATGAGGTTTGGATTGGGGATGACGAATTGGTGGTGAAGGGGGAGGCAAAGACAGCTTGGCTAAGAAAAGCTTACTTGGCTCATCGAGGCCCGCACGGAACGTTCCTGTGCAGCACAGTGCAGTACCAGCCGTTTCTGGTGGTCCGGGTGCATCTCCGTAGTTCTAGGTACAGGAGGTCGCAAAACGCCTGATGAGGCCAGTCAGTTGCGCTATAGGGCCCGTAATATCAGGGTAGGCTATACCATGTTCAGCGCATCCGAAATAACAGCACGCTGTGAGTGGTCCACAGGTACTTCCGTGGTGTCGAATAAGGGCTCCCGTCGTGGTAACAATGGTAATGTCCGTGTCCGCCAAGAGGCAACGCGCAGAGAAAGTTACAGACAGAAGGTCACCTCAAGGTTGCTGAGATGACCACTACCCCTGAAGATCCACTCGTCGGCCCCTCGGAGGTACAGGGGTCTTGAACGTTGCACGAGATTTCTCCAGACGTGCCTCAGAGCGATAGCACATCACACCGGGGTCACAGCAACGCTCGACCACCCCAGTATCTATCAACTCCTTGCACTGTCCTTCCACTAGCAACCTCGACACGCTGAAGTGAGGCTGGGCGAAGTCGACGTCGAAGTCGAGGTCGAAGATGTTCTTGCGGGCCGCGGCACACGCCTGAGCTTATCGCGGGCCGAGGAAACAGCCGCGATAGAGAATTCGTACCTGCAGTATTAGCTCCATCTAGCGCGAACGGTTGGGCGGCAGTTGCTGGCCCGCTTGCCCGTCTATGTAACTCATCAATAGTAATTCACAAGCGACGGTAGCGCGTGCGCCTCTCACCAACTACACCGTGACGGAGGGCACGAATATGTCGGGTACGTGGGACTCTTGGGGGGAGGGGCGCACATCGACACCGTCTCCAGACGTGGAAGTCTGCGCTCACGACGGATGATGATACTTGTGAGCTGCCGGCGTGCGAGTCAGCGGCAAAGAAAAGGAGGCATCCAGCAGCGCGTGCGGCTCTGCCCGAGATCTGCAACGGGTGGCGGCGGCCGCGGCCGGCGAGACAAGCCAGCCGTTGAAACGCGGCCATAAACCTTGCCGACGACGAATTTTGCCTTCCGTGAACACCAACAACAATAACGAATCATACCGCACAAAAAGACAGAAAAACACCGAACGCCACCGTGTTTCCTTGCATCTGTCAAACCGGCTCGTGGCACGTTGGTATCCGCTGTCTCATCGTCAGCCCAGCCCCGCCCAACTCATCACTGCAGTCCCACACGCCAGTACCTTTCGCCTCCAGGACAACGTTCACTGCTACCGGGACCCGCGGCCCAACGCGTTCGGTGACCGGTGCAGCAGGTGGGTTGCTTTCTAAAAACACTGGAGACGCTCGCTGTTCGACTAGCGACGCGCGCGCGTCAGAGAGCCCCAGCGGATTGCGAATCCTCGTCACCTCACTGGGAGAAGGACGTGGGAACGCCTCACCAACGGGGGCGTGAGTATCGGTAACGAGCAATTTCTGAAACCCATCTGTGCGTGCGCGCTCTCTTTCTCTCTCTCCGCGCGAGTAGTGAACGAGGCGAGGCGAAAAAGGATACAACCTCGTCACACTCACTCCTCCGCCGCCGGTACTGTGCTACCTACTCCCAATTCTTCTCTCTTTTACTTGTTGTCACACAGCAGAAGTGATGCATATGCGGGCAGCCGTAACGTGAAATGACTTCTTCCTTCCCTTGCGCTGCGCGATTGTTTACTTTGAGCCTGGTCGCTCTTTCCTGTTTCTTTGGCACAGCACGCTGCGCATCGGCGGCTGAGTGGCGCGGGCGATCGATATACCAGGCGCTGACCGACCGCTTCGTGCACGGCGATGGCTCCGACGACTCGACCTCCATCCCGTGCGCCGTCGCGGATGGCCTCTACTGCGGAGGCACCTGGGCGGGGATCAAGTCGAAGCTGGATTATATCCAGGGAATGGGCTTCGACGCCGTCTGGATCAGCCCCATTACTGCGCAACTGCCGCAGAAGACCGGGGATGGCGAGGCGTATACTGCATATTGGCAACAAGACCTGTATGCACTCAACCCGAAGTTCGGTACCGCGGAAGAATTGAAGGAGCTCATCACTGAGGTTCATGCGCGTGGCATGTATATTATGCTGGATATAGTAGGTGAGCGCCACCTTCTTATCCTATCCGATGAAATCTGCATTGATACTGACCCTCATGATCAGTCAACCACATGGTAAGCACATCGAGGAGCGTAATTCTTGACGACTGTCCGAGACGTCAGCTAATCCTGCCACCCGTCGATTCAAGGGCTACGCTGGTCCAGGCTGGTATGTCGACTACGGTGTCCTGAACCCCTTCAACGACCGGAAGTACTACCATGACTACTGCACGGTCGACGATCCGACCAACGCGACCAACACGCAAGAATGCTGGCTCGGCGACTGGATGGTGACCCTAGCGGATCTGCGAACAGAGGACGCCGACGTGCAGGCCATGTTCGGCGATTGGATCGAGCAGATGGTGGCCAACTACTCCATCGACGGCCTCCGCATCGACACGTCCATCAACGTCGAGCCGTCGTTCTTCCCCGGCTTCATGGAGTCGGCTGGCGTTTTTGCACTCGGGGAAGTGATGCAGGGTGATGACTCCCTGGCGTGCCAATGGGCGGACGCCATCGGCAGTATCCTCAACTACCCCATCTACTACACCCTCACGCGTGCTTTCCAGAGCACCGAAGGGAGCATCGGCGATCTGGTCGCGACCATCCAGAGCGCGAAAGCCAACTGCAAAGATACCACGGTGCTTGGCAGCTTTTCGGAGAACCATGATGTAAGTCGACAACCGATATACAAGACTCCAACGGACAGCCTCAACTGACACGACCAGGTCCCGCGCTTCGCCAACTACACCGACGACATGGCCCTCGCCAAAAACATCATCACCTACAACTTCCTCGCCGACGGCATCCCCATCATCTACCAAGGCCAAGAGCAGCACATGAACGGCGACACAACCCCCTACATCAACCGCTCCCCCCTCTGGCAAGCCGGCTACGACACCACCGCGCCCCTGTACCAACACATCGCCACCCTCAACGCCTTCCGCCAGCACGCCATCCGCCACTCCGCAAACTACACCACCTACATGAACGAAGTCATCTACCAGGACCTCCACTCCCTCGGCATGCGCAAAGGTTTCGCAGGCAGCCAGGTCATCACCGTGCTGAACAACAACGGCGTCACAGCCGCCTACTTCCTCCTCGACATCACCGGCCACGGTTTCCCGCCCGGCACGCAGCTGACCGAGATCTTCACCTGCGCGAACCTCACCGTGAACGGGACGGGACACCTGAACGTGCCCATGTTCGCCGGCACACCCAAGGTCCTCTACCCCACCGACCTCCTCCTCGGCTCCCCCCTCTGCGGTCTGAACGACGCCGCCTCCGAGCCCCTGCCCAGCTCGACGACCATCACGGAAGCCATCTCCACCACCCTCAACGGCCGGCCCACGGTCATCTCCACCGCGATCGTGAAGCCTGTGCCCGCCACCACCACCACCACGTCCGGCGGCGAGCCGGAGGGTACCTGGGGCGGCGGGGAGCCCGCTCACCCCTCGCATAGAGCGTTGGGGGGAGGGCCGGCGGTGTACGAGCGGAACCTGCCGATGCTGATTTCGGCTGCTGTGGCGGCTACGGTGGCGCAGGCGGGGTATTTGGCTTCGGCTGAGTTGTTGGAGGCCGGGCATACGTAGGTAGGAGGTAGGAGGGAGCTGATTGGGGATGGGGCTGGGGTAATGCGGGTGTGGGTGTGGCTTTGGGTCCAGGATATACGAGGCGTTGCGCGCAGGATACGATAGGTTTTGGGAACGGGGGGGGACGAAGGCTTTGGATACCGTTTGTTGCCCTGGTTGGGCTTTGTACGGCATCGATGCACTTGGGATACGGGGCCCGTGTCTAATGGTGGCAGGGCAGGGCAGGGCAGGCAGGTCCGCGCTGGTTACGAAAGTTCACGGCTGGGTTCCTTCTTAGACGATACAACTACACCGATAGAAAGATAGAAAAAGGGGCTATTCAGAGAGCGTATGCTTGCCAGCGCTCCTTTGAACGAGATCTAGTAGTGCCTCTGCGTGACGGCGTTGGGTCGCTGGCGAGCGAGGAGGGGTGCGTCGGTGGGGCGAGCCACTCACATTCGTCAGTCGTCCTGCCTCCTGCATGTACCTTACATGTACACCCGACAACGCAACTACGCAAGCCATCCCAGGTTATCCGACCTTGGCAGATATGTCCCGTCCCGTGGGCCGCACTGACTATACCCTATCTCATCAGGGCAATTATTGCCCCGGGTCGCGGCGCATGCCGCGCAATTCTCGGCGGGTACATCCACATGCATGCAAACTCACGCGGCAGTAGTGACGACAAAGATTGCTCAACAAAGGCAAAACCAACTTCTTCGGCAGGAGGGCTCCACACGTAAGAATGCCCGGGGTTCACTGAAGATGACGTGGCACACGTGGACATCATCATTTGCCTCGTGAAAACGTTTAAGTCTATACTATGGCATATACGGGAAATAACTTAGTATGTTCCGTTCATTCGATCGTCATGCCCGTCCACCCCACCCGCTCTCCCTCAGTATTCTCGCCGCGTCCTCGGCAGCGTATCCGATGAAGACGGGACCCGTGAAGAGCATACGCGGCTGCTGCTGCTCCGGGCTCGTTTTGTTTTCTATGGCTGGTAGTGGTGAAGTGACGAAAGCTGGTTGCTGCTGCTGTGGTCGTTCGTATTGCGGCGCTGAGTGAGTATAGTGGTGAACAGGGGGTGCTGCCTTCTTCGGCGCGTGCCCGCTCGCAATAGGATCATGTTGAGCGGGCATGGCAGCAGCGGCTTGCTGGTCGAAACCGAAAGGACATCGCGCCGCAGCAGGAGGTACTACCTTCGTTTTCGCCTCCGTAGCCTTCGCTTCCCGCACTTCGGAATGGCGTGGCGCAGGCGCTGGTTGTGCCGGCCGACTGCTCGTCTCGCTCCCTTCAGCCGCAGCCTCCAGATACTTCGCTGGGACACTGATCCCCCATGGCCGACTCGGGCTCTCTCCCACCCGGATGTCCCTGAGAGGGCGATCGAAATGCGAGGGCCTGTCTTCCTCATCATTATGACCATGAGGCAAGACTACGTCGTTCCCATCTACCGCCTGAGCCGAAACGCTCCGCGCCCACTTCCTCACCTTCTCCTCACTCTTCTTGTCCATCCGACCATCCTCCTCGTCTTCCACATCCTCCGCCGGCTCATGGGGTAGCAATTCCTTGTGCTTCGCGCCCAGGCCCTGTATCATAGACACCAGGTTCCCGTATTTGGCGTCCAACTCCCTGATCTGCTCCTCATTGCTCTGATACCTTCGCACGCAAACCTCATGCGAGCGAGGCAGCTCATGTTTGTGTTTCTCAAAATACGTCGCAACTTCTTCGGGTGAGTGCTGGTCCATGAAGCGGATGGGGCAGACGCCTATCTCCGCCTCTTCCACTGCCGCAACATGGGGCTTGAGGTCAGGGTGCTCCACGACAGAAGCATCGTCGTGCTGCTGGTGATCGGAGAGCCCACAGATCTCAGCTTTGATAGGGTCCGCAAAACTCGTCCGTCTGCTGCCTCGCCGAGACATGCTATCTTTCCCGTTGACTCTGCTCACGGAGCTGAGTGGTATACTCGGCACACCGGCTATGCTGTCTCTCGTGTTGTATCTGCTCAGCACACTCGCGGCGTGTGAAGACAGCTTCTTATTCGCCATACTCGCGAACGGACAGCCCAGCTTGCACGGCTTTCCTTCTATGGTGAAGTCTTGCTCAAGTGGCGATACTGAGATGCTCGGCATGAAAGAGCAGGCTGCCTCTGGCCGGTCCGCAGCGGGGCCTGACCAGATCCTGACGCCTGCGGATGTGTTTGTGCGTGGTGTTTGGCGTAGCAAATGCGCTGCTTCCACGGCTGCGTTCACCCTACCTGCGGCATCGCGGCTACCGCTTTCCTTTCTGCTCTCGATGCTGGCTGCGACGTTTGCTGGTTCGGCAAGCTCATGCTTCGTTGGGCCGGGCGAGGAGGACAAGCTTAAGGGTGGTGTAGCGATGGCGCCGGTACCGCATAGCTTGGCGAGCTCGTTATACTGTATTCGTCTATCAGCAACTGCCCTCGTGAATTAGCTTCATTGGGGTAGAAGATAGGATTAACGCGGGTCAGACAAGTATACATGAATTATTTCTGTCATTTCATTTTTCCGACCTAGAGCTAACAAAGGTCATCATAGCAAGAAAGGGTGTGTGTGCATGTGGTAGGCATCGTATCTTACCTGCTCCCGCGCCGTCGCCAGCTTCCTCTCCAGACTCTGGTGTTGTCCGAACAGCTTCTGGTACTCCTCTTGCAGCGTCTCAAAGCCTGCAGTGAGCTGCTCCACCAGCTGACTGGTGTCCACACCGTCCATCGTTCTCGCCAGCGGCGGTACAGGTGTGCCTTGAGAGGCTAGAAGGTGGGAGTGATGACTGGATCAAGGCTCGGAAAGCATGGCGCAGGATACGGCAGGTTCGGTCGGAATCCTGGTCGCGAAGGCAATTGCCGGAGTAACCAAGATGTTGGATGGGCACCGTCCGTTGATCAGGGTCGGGTCGAGTCGATCATGAGAAGAGACGCGATGGGCAGTAGTCGTCGTCGTTGTCTTCGCGTTGGCCGCCGGCGAAACTGACGGAACCGAAAACCTCGGCCGAAAACGGAAGTAACCAGCAGCAGCGCGGAATGCGCCCGCTTACATTCATCGACACTTGCAGCCGAGACCGACATGACACCAAATATTTCCTTTCCTAAGGGCCGAAAGGTGATGCAACTGAGCGCAGAGGCATACGGCCTGAATACACATAGAACTACTCCGTATCTATCGTTCCCTCCAACTTTCTCGTACTCCAAGATCTCATTCATCCAAATCACAGAGCCTATGGCGTCCACGCCCTTCATGTTCCCTTGGGTTAGACTCTTCTAACACCTTCCACCCCCGGCAGCGATGCCGGTCCGGATCTACTATGTGTCCCAAGAACTGTGGGCAGATCTGAACCACGCTCCACCC
>NAJQ01000538.1:0-20400 GCA_005059865.1 Friedmanniomyces simplex
ATCATGTGTCCGCCCGTTAGCGTTCCAGTCCCGGACTCTTCGCAACAGGCTCCAGAGCTGGCTATCGCTCAGACTGGCGATGACGGCGTCGACGTCCCTCTTGCCCACGAAACTGCCCGCCTCATGCGGGCCATTGACGACGGTGGTGAAGAGATCAAGCAGTCGTTTCGGATGGTTGAGCTGGAGCGCGAGGACGATGGCTTCGCGGTAGTTGGCGGCACGGATGTGATTCTGGAGCTCCTGGTCCTGCTCGACTCGCTGCGTGGCTTGCTGCGTGGTGGCGAGCGCGGTGGCGGAGGTGGTGTCGTGCCAGAACGTCAGCGTGCTATCTGCTGAGCCCGAGACAAGCTCGAGCGTCGACTCCAGCTCCGCAACACCTTCCTCGTCGTCCGCATCGTGCATGCTCTCGTCCTGCTGCGCAACCTGCTTTGTTTGCTCCTCGGCAGAGAGCAGAGGCGGAGGCTTCACGGCAAGCGCCCAGACACGGTCGATATGGTTGTCAAGCGTGGCGGCACATTCACCGGACTGTGCATCCCACACTTTGACCAGACCATCACCAGCCGCACTCGCTACTTCTATGCCTCTACCTCCTTTACTCCTTCCGGCCTTCGGCGCAGGCAGCCACACAACCTTCAGCACACTATTCGCATGACCCTCGAACGTCCGCAGGCAGCTGTAGTCGCTCAAGCTCCATATCCGCACCGTCTTGTCCCCGCTGCCCGTCACGACCATACCCTTCGCGCTGCTCGCGCCGCCGCTCTCGCTTGTGATTAAAGCTGGTGTGCCGGATGGCGAGAAAGCGACAGACCAGACGCCTCGCTTATGACCACGGAGAACACCGATGGCCTCGCCAGTCTCTGTGTCCCAAATTTTTACAGTTCTGTCCTGACTTGCTGAGGCAAAGAGGGACATCGTTGAAGAGTAAGACGTTGCGAGTGCATTGATGTCTTTATCGTGCGCCTTCCTGGTATACGCGGCTCGCGGCGCCTTTCCGGCTTGTGTTGGGATATCCCACCGCTTGACAGTCTTGTCCTGACTGCCGGTCACGAGGAACTTCGGCGGATAACCAAGCGGGCGCTCGTACTCCTTTGAGCCTACAGCAGGTGACGCGCAAGGTAACGAGACGGCTCCGATACTCTCCGCGTGACCGGTGAACGTGCAGTAGCAGCTGTAGTCCACCTTTGCAGGATCCAAGCGCCACAGCTTCGCGGTGTTGTCTTTGGCGCCTGTAGCCAGCCAATGCCCAGACCAGTCTACCGAAAGCGTGATGATGATGTCCGTATGGCCCTTGAGGAGGGCTACGTCCGCGCCGAAGTAGGATGAACCGTTCACCGACGAGCGGTCACCGGAGGTCTGCAACGTGATGAGGCGGATATCCTCGAGGTTCGTTGCGAGAGCAAGTAGATTGCGGTCGGAGCCGATGTAGACGAGATCGATGACTTCGTCGTGTGTGCCAGAGATGCGACGGAGTATGGGTAGAGCAGGTATCTGCTTGCTTGGAGCGAGCGAATCAAGCGGTTCGAGCGAGTGCAGGACCAGTGTTTGATCGGCGTGAATCGAAAGCAGGGACGAGAGATGTGGATGGTGGAGCACATCCACTACGGCCTCCGTCTCCACACCTTGTGGTTGCTCTTCGGTGATCTCCCCGCCAGTCTCCGTGCTCCAGATCCGTATTCTTGCAGTCTCGCCACCGGTGTAGAAGAAGCGGCCGTTCTCCACAAAACCGGCGCTCTCAATGCTCTCCAAAACAGCCACAGTGGACTGCTGCTGCCATGCCCGTGCGTCCCACAGTATGACCGTCTTGTCCCGGCTAGCTGTGAGGAGTACTCGCGCCTCTGGCGAGTAGCTCAGCCCTCGCACGACGGACACATGTGCGTCCAACGTCGCAACGCTCTCCCTTTTGTGCAAGTCCCACACCCTGACCTTGCCGTCCTCCCCTCCCGACGCCAGCCTGTAGCCCGCGGCTGCATCATCTTGCTGTACTTCCTCAGCTTCAGTAGCCCGATGCTTGTTCTTGCGTTTCTTGCTCTTTATGCTTTGGACAGCGTCGGCAGGGTCCACCTGGAAGAAGTGGAGCGCAGAGATGACACCGCTGTGACCGTGGAAGGTATGGGTAGTGTAGCCCCCTCTTAAATCCCAGACCTTGACCGAGCCGTCTGCCGCTCCAGTCGCGAGCAGAGAGCTGGTCGAGTCGACGGCCACAGTCACCACCGGGGTCACGTGTGGCTTAACCGTGCGCAGCAATTTCGCGCTGATGGTAGACTCGAGCGTGCTGGAGGGTTGCAGCGCATACACGCGCATCGATAGCGATCTCGAACATATGACCAGGTAGCTCGCGTCAGGTGTCAGGGCCAAAGTAGTGATCGGCTCGCCGTCCTAGCAGCTTCGTCAACGTCAGTCCACGCTTGACTCGTCACCAGAAGTACGGCACTTACGCCTTCTATGCGCGCCAAATGCGCTCCGGTATCCAGGCTCGTGATGAGCGCCTCTTCACCCAGCGTGCTCGCCAGCAGTTTCCCATCCTCGCTGAGTGCGATTGCGCCGCCGGTGTAGATGGGTTGGATGACGCGGGCGGGCTCGAAGGTCGTCTTCGTTTCTGCTCGTAGCGCCATCGTTGCGCAAGACGTAGAGAGACTTACTTACCGCTGTGATCCGCGAGTTGAAGTTCGCAATTTGCATGTGCAAGCTTTTAGTTCTCCCCAACTTTTTCTGCCAACTGCCCTCACCGCCTTGGCACTCACCCGTTCGGGAAGGATCAACATCATGATCCAAAATCAACGAACACCACTTCGCCGTGAACCATAATTATTATTTCCCCGAGGAAGCCTTCAAGAATGACTCCCACCACCCCCACGGATGCCCACCGCGTCCCCCTAACGATCATCACGGGCTTCGCGGGCGCTGGAAAAACAACGCTCATCCTCAACCTCCTCCCCCAACTCCGGACCCAAAACCCGGGCTACAAACTGGCCTTGATCAAAAACGAAATTGGCGATGTCAACGTCGACACCCAACTCGCCGCCGCGGCGGAAATGACCGGCAGTCGCGAACTCTTGGGCGACTGCATCTGCTGCACGAACGTCGGACAGATCGAAGACGCGCTCGCTCAACTGGATCGCGAGTGCCACCCGGACCGGATCATCATCGAGACGTCCGGGTCCGCGGAGCCGTTGAAACTTGTGTTGGAGGTGAATCGGATTGGTAAGGCTACGGGGAGGTATGAACTGGATGGGGTGGTGTCCGTGATTGATGCGGAGAATTGGGGGGGTTATGCGAACACGTCGTTTACGGCGAAGTTGCAGGCTAAGCAGACTGATCTTATCGTTATTAACAAGTGGGAGGGTTTGAGCGAGAGGGCGTTTGACTTGTTCCTCGATAAGCTGGGGGATTTGGATGTTGATACGCCGCAGACTAAGAGCGATCAGGGCTGGATCAGCAAGGACTTGCTGTTCGGATGGGATCCTAAGATGGCGAGAGCGTGGGCTACTGATCACGGTCACGGTCATGCTGGCGAGCATAAGCACGATCATAAGTCGGAGATGGAATGCTTATCTGTTACCCTCACCGCCACCGATCCAGAAGCCGGTACGGACCTAGCGAAGCTCGACACCCTTTTGAAATCCGCACCAAAAGATGAGGTCTACCGCATCAAAGCCGTACTCTACTCGTGCACCTCTCCATCCGCACCGGATGGCGCACACGTCAGCGGCGATCAAACCGGCCGAGCCCGCTATATTCTCAACTGGTCCTTCGGCCGCTGGACTTGGTCACACGACAATGTAGTCGATACCCAGGCGCCTGTGCTGCGCATGTCAATCTTCACGACGCAGTACGAAAGCAGCAAGTGGCTGGAGCGGATCGAAGGGGGGCAGTATGTCGCTTTGGATGATCATGACGGTGGCGGTGGCGGTGGGAAGCTTGAGGTGCGGAGAGTGCAGTGATCATCAACTCGTTATGCGATGCTATGATATGCGTGATGCTATGCGGGTCTGCCAGCCGGGGTTTGGCAATGCAGAAGCTGCTGCATGCCCCCCCCGCCTCCCAAGCATCCGCGAGCTCGCGCTCTTTCGTGATAACCCTACCCGTTCTTGCTGGACTCCGGGAAGCCTCCCAGATGCCCTCCCCAGAACGCGTGATGCAGCCGCATCCTTGAGAGCCCCTCATCTTCCGTTTGTTCAACTGGCCATCCTGTATTCACTCGCCCACGTCAGCACCCTCCTCCATCCTCCCCACACCCTACAACCCGCCCGCCGCACTCCTACCATACCTCTCATCACCGCCGTGGTACCGGTACCCAGTCCCCTGGCGAATCTCCCGGCGCTCCTCCACCCACTGCTGCATCTTCCCGCGATCCCCCAGGAACGAAAAGTACCACGTCGGCTGGTGGTGGCGCACACGGCACCCGTCGTCCAGTGCGGGCCGGACCTGAACGCGACCTTGCTCCAGTAGAAGTCGTCGGTCTGGCCCTCGGAGGAGGGGAAGTTGGGGGTGGAGGAGGCCATGCAATCTGCAAGTCCAACGAGTCAGCAACAATGCTTTCCAGAACAAAAGGGTTGCGGATGAAGCAGCTGATGGGGAAGGGAAGGAGTGAGGCTACCCAAGCACAATCCATCGAACAACCCCATCACATCCACCCTCACCCTCCCCACCACGTCCCCGAACCCAAACGTGCATACCCGTCCCCCACACGTCCTCGGCTGCGCCACCTGGCCCGGAATCCGCTCCAGCCGCCTCAGAAACGCCTCCACGCTCGTCGCGCCCCCTCCCCACGCCGTCTCCAACGGCCAACATCCCTGCCTCGTCAGCAAGTTCTCGTACGCCCACAGCACCTCCCCCCTGCACCGACAATCCCCATGCCGCACGAGCGCCTCGACGGGTCGATACAAGCCCCGATGCAGCACCCTCTTGAGCCGGGCTTTCGCCGCGTTTAGCTGCGCCAGGATCTCCGGGTCCACCCCCATCACGCCGCCTTGCTCCTCCACCACTTCCTGCTTTTCCTCGAAGAAGCCCACGGGCTCTCTGTCCTGGATCGCGCCCATGGACCTGTAGACTAGATACCGCGTCGCCGCGCGAAACCCGCCCGCGTGGTCGAAAGCGTAGCAAGGCAGCAACAGCTTCTGGTGCGCGCGATAATCCAGCGGCGTACCGCGGCCCTGGCCCTGGCCCTGTTGCGGTTGTTGCTGCTGCGGCGGCGGCGGCGGCGGTTGGCTGTGCACGGCGTACCAGCCCGCGAACCAGGCTTTGGCGTCCGCGCAGCGGGTGTGGAAACCGTATTTCCGCGCCACGGCGAGCATGTGCCAGATGTCTGTGAGGGTGATGTGGTGGGTGGTGGAGGCGTCGGTGTCGGCGACGGAGTGGGAGATTTTGAGCCAGACGGTTAGGGCGGTGGCGTGGGCGGTGTGAATTTCGAGGGTATCTTTGTTGCTGTTGTTGTTGTTGTTGTTGTCGTTGTTGTTGTTGTCTTCGGACAGTCTCTTGGCGAAGTAGGTGCTGCTTGTGGCTATTGAGAGAGAGAGGTGCGTTAGCAATTCTTCCACCACACAGAAGAAACAGAAAAGGGGAACGGGGGTCTGGATTTCGCCTTCCAAAGGTCACGGGGCAGCAAAAGCGTCGGGGGCAAACGCAGCTCTTTGCCTCTTCTCGCCTCCAAAGGATGACACAAGTGCAGGTACATACCGAACACCCCCCTCGCAACCTTAAACTCCAGCACCTTCACCGCCACACTCTCCGTCACTACCCGCGGGGCTCCCATATTCCCATCGCCTTGCCCATCCCCATCGCCTCCGCCTTCTCCTGAGCCTGATCCTGAGCCTACGCCCGAGCCTGAGCCTACGCCCGAGCCTACGCCTGAGCCCATGCTTTCGAAGCGAGAGAGGGGAGCGTGCTCAATGACGCGAATCACTAGATCGTGGTCAGCGGTCAGGGTGTAGAAGTCCTTCTCGAGCTGCCAGTAGGTCTCCGGGCTAGACATGGTGGCGGGCGGTGGGCGGTTGGCGGGCGGCGGACGGCAGCTCGACTGGGGGCTTGCTTTGTTCTGTTGACGCTGGTCCTGGTTATTCCGGTCCTGGTCCCGGTCCTGGTAACTGTTGTGTTGCCGTGTGGTGATCCAGCGTCCTTGAGTGGAAGGTGGAAGGTGGAAGGTGAAAGTTGGAGGTGGAAGCCAAATTTCTCAATCATTCAAGTGGAAAGTGGAAGGTGGAAGTTGCAAGAGTTTGCTAGGAAATTTGTGGGGGCCGCCCACGAGGTCTGGATGACCTCATATGAGTCGTTTGGGTGGCGTGTGAGATGTCTGTGAGGTTTGCAAGTCCCACATGCGCGAGGAGGCGTGGGAGAGGGGCGCGGGATACTGGGATGCGCGATCCAATGAGTGATGGTTGTAGATTACCTGATGGCGACGTTAGGAGGGAGCGGTAGCTGGAAGTAGGCCACTTAATTGGAAGTTTTGCCTCTCGCAGATGAAAGATTATCCTTCCTCTCAGCGGCGTAGCGGTGATGGGCGTGGGTGGCGGGAATGACGTAGACCGAGATGGCTGGACTTCAGTATAAAAACCCATACTCATCGCAATATAATACAGTAGCCGTGGCAGATGGCCGCCTCCCGCAGCTACACTATCCTTCTCCATACGCCAGACGCCTTGCGCTTCCCCCCTCTTATCTCCCTGCCCGCCTTACGGCGCATACACCGGCTTCTCATCCACATACGGCTCCTCCCTTATCCCATCCTTGTCCACGACCTTCACCAACACGCCCTTGAAATCAATCGGCAGCCTCCTCTTCAACTCATCCGTGCACATCCTCAGAATCTTCATCCCCTGCTCAAAACTGATATCGGCATGATGATGCTTATCCAGGATCGATAGGCAGTAGTACTGCGCGTAGCCGTGCGCGGCGTAGGGGACGGGGGCGGAGGAGGCGAGGTAGTCGATCCAGTAGAGCTCCGGGGTGGCTTTGATGGGGTTGTAGCCGCCGAGGAGCAGGTTGACGGTGTAGGGGGAGCGGGAGCGGAGGGATTTGGCGAGCTCGGAGCGGACGAAGGAGGAGACCTCGTAGGGGGAGAGGTCGGAGGAGTTGCGCATGCTGTAGAGTTGGATGTTGGCTTGGATGTATTCGGCGAATTGGACTGGACAGGGTGTGTGAGTAAGTCGGTTGATTGTGCGGGAGGGGGGTTGTGATGAGCACCTGTATCGCCTGGCTCGCCGCTGAAGGCCATGAGGGTATTTTTGTTCAGCTTGCGGGTCTTGTCGTCGTTGACCTTGAGGATGGAGGCGCCTCGCATTGCTGCTTTGGAGGCGACGATGATGGTGCAGTCTTTGCATGTGATGCCGAGGAGGACCTCCCTGGTAGAGTCGTCAGTATAGTGTTGCAATCAGACAATCACCTTCTAGCAACGTACATGATGGTAGCTGTCGTTGGGGCGTGTGTGGGAGTCGTAGAACAGATCGGTTTGTATGAAGCTTGAAGTCTGTCTGCCAGGCAGCTTGACGCGGACGTGTCGTCGGGGACGCCAGTGCTTCTCGGCCCGATGCGGCTCTGCGAGCTTCACTACATGTAGGTACCGCGAACCTCACCTCTGAATCCACACGTCAACATTCTGTTCTTCCTTCCAAGTCCTCACAACCTTGGCACCGCTTGGCAGTCACACTTGTGCACGCCTGCCTTCCGTAGGCGCAGTAGTCGCGTTAGGTGAAGGCGGACAATGAGAGAAGCTCGTCATTGCCAAGCAGCGAACGCGGGCGGTTGGTATGAGGTGCTCCTTCTAACTCTGCTCATGTTTTGGCGGCACGCGACTTCCTTCCCTGCTCGCTTTCATCCTCCCTCTCTCTCTCTCTCTCCCCTGCTTTAACATCACCGCCTCTTCAATACCCTTGCAAGACACTACCCCCCATCCCAAACCAGCAACCATGGACTTCGTCAAGAGCCTAGCCGGCGAGAACAGCAACAACCAGAACAGCAACAACGCCGCCCAAGGCCAGCAGCAGCAGCAGTCCGGCAGCGGTGGCGGCGGCGGCGGCTTCCTAGGCGGCATCGGCGACAAGATCAACTCAGCCGCTGGTGGCGGTCCAGCGAGCGAGAAGAACGAGGTACTCCCCATCTCTCGCCCACATACATATTAAGAGTATCATTTACTGACTTGCTCGTCCACAGGACTACCTCGACAAGGCATGCCCCTCCCCCCCGCAAAACCCAGCTAGTATATAGTCCTTCCTACCTGACTGTGACTGACAGTGAGGACCAGGGCGTCGACATGGTCCAAGAGAAATTCCTGGGTCAGGGCCCGCAGAACAACGAGAGCGCGGCCGAGCAGGCGAAAGATGGTGCGTTCGATCCGATCCTCACTTTCATTCTCCAAATGGTCAAGGCTGACCGAGATGGACGTGAGCAGAGGCCATCAGCGACTACATCCGCGGCCAGTACAAGAACACCACGGGCAGCAATCTGCCGATCAAGGACCAGCCGACGGCGCTGGATCGGAATGCGGACTGAGTAGAGTAGAATAGAATAGTCCCTGTGTGGGTGTGGGAGGGCCGAAGTCTCGCCCGGTGGACTCGAAGAAGCAACGGTGTGACTTCGCGGGGAGAGAGTTCGCCAGCTTGCGACTCGAGGGGTGCTAGGTACCCGTACCCACCAGACATGTTGAGATTCCTGATGAGTATGCGACCGTCGAATGACCGCTTTACCGTACGTTCCGTCGGAACTTCCAATCCGCTGAGGTGCAATGATCCGCTGCAATCGTTTTTGGGGGACCCGCACCAATAGACGTGGCCTACATGTATATCCTAGGTAGCTTAGACCGGGCTCGCGGTCTACGAAAGGTGATCATGCTCTCCACACCCAAGTCCTTCCGCAACGTACATGTACATGTCCCTTGGCATTCGACGGGTCAGGCGCCCAAACAGTGCTCAGCTGAACTGGAGCGCATGTGCCCAATGCAAGCCCCGCCGAAAACTGTTGTCATCCTGGTCAATTGGATGGGTGGGCGTGCCGCAGTGAATCTTGTTGAAGTCTGTAGAGGCGGTGCTTCCACAGCGGTGCTTTCACAAGAAGTGTCCGTACCACAGTGCTTGTCGGCTGCAGCCTCTCCGGAGTCTGAATATACATATACAGTGAAGACATACTGTGGATAGAGCCCATGGAGAGGAATATCGATGCTCCACCTCGGTACTGGCAATATACTACATACCTTACCCTTACCCTTACCCCAATGCACCTGCACGTGCTCTGCTGCATCAGGTAGGATTCCCCCCTGCTCGCCACTGGGACGGGTTATCTTCCCATTGGCCCGGCCCGGCCAGCCAGCCTTGCGATTATACACGTGGCGATGGAATGAATCAATCAATCAATGAATCACTCACTCACTCACTCACTCCTCCCCCATCTCCTCGTCCTCCCCCTCCCCCTCCCCCTCCGATTCCCCCTCATCAGCATCCACCTCCCCCAGTAACTCCCTTTCCTCCTCGTCCAGCTCGACGCCCTCGCCACCTCCCCCCTCATCATCATACCCTTCCTCGTATCCCGCAGCTCGAGAGTCCAGCTGCCCGTCCACCATCCTCCTCGACGCAGACGCGGACGCAGATGCAGAAGCAGGTGCAGCAGAACTCGGCTCACCCATCGTGCGCCTAGTACCCGTACCCGTACCGCTCCGCTGCCTACCGCCACCACCACCCCGTCCCGGTACCGTATACTCCTCCGCCTGCGTCCCCTGCTGCCCGCCCTCATACTGACCACCACCGCCACCACCACAGCCGCCACTCGCCTCCCTCATCACCTGCCCCCCTCTCCTCAACGGCGGCGGATAATACAGCCCATGCACGCCCTGCCCCCCCCGCACCTGCCGCCGCCTCATCATCATCGCCTGCCCCGGCAAACTCCCCTCCTGCCACCTCTCCAGCCTCCTCGAAACCCGCCTCAACGTCCGGGCCCACGCCTGTGGCTCCTCCCCCACCTCCCGCAGATCCCCCCCAGCACCACCACCATCACGGCGGACCATCATCGTCCCCATCCCCGCGAACAGCACGCGCGGAAGCCTCCGATTCCCATCCGCCTCCTCGGCCGCCGTGTCAAACGGCACCAGCGTCTCCCTCTCTTTCTCCTTCTCCTTCTCCTTACCCCCCGCCCCCCCTCCTCCCTTCCCCACCGCCCGCCCCTCCTCCCCAGCCCCACCCTCCTTCTCCCCCCTCTCCCGCTCCCCTCCTCCCTCCCTTACCCCCCTCCTCCTCCTTGCCCGAATAATCTCCTCCTCAGAATCGTACTCCGCGCTCACCATCCTCACCCGCTTCCACGCGCGCAGAACCGCGCCCTCCGCCTCCCGCGCCTCCCTCGCGCGCGCGTGCACGCGCCGCAACCGGCGCTCGAGCATCCAATCGATTTGCTGGCGGCGGTGGGAGAGCAGGGCGGATTGGTGCTGGGTGACGCCGCGGTTGCGCTTTTGGGACTGGTAGGAGGGGGTGGGGATGTGGTGGTCGCGGGTGGAGTGGGGTGGGAAGGAGAGGCTTGGTTGTGGAGGGGAGAGGTGCGAGGGGGCGGCCGCGGTGCCGTTGGCGTTGGTGTTGGCGTAGGCTCCGTAGGCGCTGGAGTTGGGGGTTGCGGGTTGGAGGGGCGCCGCGTGCGGGGTTTCGTTGATGAAATTCAGTTGGCCGGTATTGGGTAAGAGGGGCACGTGGTGGGAGCTTTCGGCGCCGCGGACGGCAAGGGGGACTGTTTCCTGCTTGGTTCGGTTCCGTTGCCAGTTACCTCTGCCCGGGCCCTTCTTGCCGGATCCGGAAGGCGCGGCTTGCACTTCCTCGGGGGGGTCATCGTTGAGGACATTGTTGATGCGCATGCCGCCAGCTGGAAGAGGGGCATTGACCGCTTGGAAGCCACGGCTGATGGGTGGTGTTGGTGATCGAGTGTATTCGCTGCCGTTGTCTTGGTACACTCCAGCCAGGCGACCTGAAGCGCTAGCACTAGCTGCCGCCGAGGCATTAGCGTCAAATCGACTCAAACCACATCCAAAAAACTCGATCGCGACATTACACATACCATTTCTAGGCCAGCAGGCCTCGGTCGACTCATCGTCTGAGCCACGTCCGCCATCCCTCGCCGAGAAAAGCCCTTTCTCCTTCCTCGCTCGCTTGAGCGCAGTCATCGCCGGACTCGGTTCGCTGGCCAAGATGGCAATGCGCTCTTTCCGTTTGACTTCGCCAAAGCGCTCCTCTTCTTCCGTATCAACATTCTCAAGCGCCGCTTGCTCTTCCGTCAAGCTCTCGAGCGTGGGGACCTTCAGCGGCAGGACATCCGTGCCTTCCTCGCTATCGCCCAGCTGGCCTTTACCGAATGGATTCGATTGGGAGTCCTCATACCCAAAGTCACTCTCCAGATACCACCAGATGAGCCACAGGAAGGCTCGGGCTCGGCTGGCGCTGCTCAGACTGCCTCTCATGACGAGATCGAAAAAGTCTCTGGGCGGGTTGAAGTGGGTCTCGCTGATCTTGGGCGCGTACTGGCTCATGACGAAGATCAAGTTCACCGGGTTGGTACGCGGCCGTTGCCTGGCGCGGACCTCTTCCATTGTGCTCGGCTGAGGGTCGTCCTCGGTTGCGCCCTTGAGGATGGACTTCAGACGCGGCGCATCTTGCAGCTGCTTGTAGGCGTTCGGATCCTGGTGGGCTTGTAGCGCGGGTATTGAGTGGTAGGTGCGTAGCTGTGCACGCATCTCTGGGAAGACTAGCTGGTCGTCAGCGCCGCTCCCTCCGTCTATGCGCACATGCCTTACAATTCAGCGTAGTGTTCATCCTTCCCACATTAACCAGCAAGCACACCATCGCCATCGATATCGCACCCTCCGTGTCCTGCAACAGCTTCTCCTTCAATATCTTGCTGCACTTGCTGCTCTTCGCCATGGCGTCAATGTATGCCTCCGCAAACGTCCACCCTTTACTGCCATCGCTGTACTTGGTGAAGCATCTGGTTGGATCGTAGAACACCAGCTGTAAGAAGTCGTACTGTATATCCTTGCGCCATAGCGGGATGCCATCCTCTTTCTTCAGGTGCTTGATCTTGTTGCCGGAGTAGACGGACGAGACGCTGCCACTCGGGTTGCGCCTCGTGGTCGCCGTTGTGGAGGTGTGAGGGGGGTCGTCTTGTCCGTCCTCCTTTGGCTCGTCGCCAGCTTGCTCCTCTGGCTTTGGGAGGGTTGGAGGCGGCGGCGGCATGACATCGAAGCTCGCATCCGGCTCGGGATTTGGTGGTGGTGGTGGTGGTGGTGGTGGTGGTGTACTTTGGGGTGATGGTGGCTCCGGCTCTGCGGCCAGGATGTTCCGAAGGAAGCTCATGGCGGCGCACAAGTCGGGTAGACGCAGTCGGCGCCTGGCCCAATCTACATCAACATGTATCCCATCAACGCAATGCGACCATCACATGCGATCAGTCGCGATTGTCCGAGCTGGAGTTGGCATAGCGGAGGTAGCAGGTCGGTGATGTTTCGCGGACGATACCCATTATTGCGCCTCGATTATTGATGATGATGACAAGCCAAGGTAAGGTACGTGGCCCCCAAGAGCGAAGGGCACAAGCGATTGGAAGCCGATCAGCAAGAAGCTCGTGCTCCCGTGGGGTTGAAATGGTATCGCAAATGATGGACCTTGCGCCAATACAACTGATACGTCCATTTGTATTGAGCTACAGCATATGTCCGGTGAAGAAAGAAGCAGCTGCCTAGCCTCCCAATGTTTCATACCATCGACGGCCTTTCGAGGAAGCTGGCTCCCAATACCATCGATGCCAACGCTCCCGAACTTCCTTGGTGTGGATGTAACAAAGTAAGAGCGGACGATGAGTGCCTGAGGCAAAAACATAGCAGATCATCCTAAAGTTCCGAGGCACTGTCATGGTACACAATCGCTCATATCACGCGCGACAAGGCCGACAGAGTAGGTGGATGTTTACTTACATCACTCGCTCTCCGTCTTGTCGTCATCGTCCATCCTGCCAATTTGCTGCAGTCCGCCTACGCTCCATGGATAGTCTAATATTTGAACATTGACGCCACACAAGACCGAGACCACAGCGCGCACTACTACTTCCCAAATTTACCAGAGGTTGAGGCTGAGGCTGAGGTTGAGTAGTCAGAGCCAAGGTCGACCATCTACGGTCCCTGACAGACGACATGCCAGCCGCCAAGCAGCAACCGCCGCGTTTCAAAACGATACAGAAGCTGAACCTGGAATATGCACCCGTCACCATCACCCAGTATGAATCCACCCGGACCGGCATGCGCCTGGCCGTCGTCGACCAAAAGGGCCCCAAAGTGAACGGCTACTTCGCCCTCGCCACCGAGATCCACGATGATTCCGGTGCGCCGCACACGCTCGAGCACTTGTGCTTCATGGGCTCCAAAGCGTACCATTACAAGGGTCTGCTTGACAAGCTGGCCACTCGGATGTACTCCACGACCAACGCTTGGACCGCGGTGGAGACTACGACCTACACGCTCGACACGGCCGGGTGGGAGGCGTTTGCGCAGATGCTGCCGATTTATCTGGACCATCTCATCGTGCCTACGCTGAGCGATGCTGGCTGCTACACCGAGGTTCACCACATCGATGGCACGGGCAACGATGCCGGAGTGGTCTACTCGGAGATGCAGGCCACACAGAATTCGGGGCCAGAGTTGATGGATCTGGAGATGCGTCGAGCCATCTACCCGGAAGGCAATGGGTTCCGCTACGAAACTGGCGGGATGATGGAGCAGCTTCGATCGCTCACAGCGGACCGCATACGGGACTACCACAGGGAAATGTATCAGCCCAAGAACATGCGGCTGGTGATTACTGGTGAAGTGGACCATGATGAGCTCCTGCAGATAGTAGATGCCTTCGAGGACACGATCGTAGACGATGTGCCAGAAATGCAGGCGCCGTTCAAGCGACCATGGACCGACTCCGCGCAAACGCCGCCGATCAAAGAGAGTGTGGTCAAGACTGTCAGATTCCCGGAGGAGGATGAAAGTACGGGAGAAGTAATGATAGGGTACCTCGGACCTCACTATGACGACCATCTAGCTGCTTCTGCTCTGGCAGTGCTCACGCAGTACCTCTGCGGCTCTTCCATATCGGTCCTCGAGAACACGCTGGTGGAGAGGGAACAGCTGTGCAGCATGGTGTACTGCCAGACTGAAGACCGGACTGATTCCACCATCACGTTCTACATGAGCTCAGTAGAAACTGAGCGGCTGGCGGAGGTGGAGCAACGCTTCATCAACCTGCTCAGAGAGGTCGCTGGGAAGCCGATAGACATGCAGTACATGTGCGATTGCACCACACGACTACGACGGCAGCTCCTATCTCGGTGCGAGAATGCCGGCGACTTCTTCTCCACCATCGTCATCGAGGATCACCTGTATGGCTCTCGCTCAGGCGACGATCTGAAGCAGATCGAGACCCTGGACGATTTCGATATGCTGCTCAAATGGACGGAGAAGGAGTGGCGAGACTTCTTCTCCAAGTGGCTCGCGGACGCGAAACATGTTTCCGTGCTGGGCGTGCCGTCGAAGGAGCTCTCTGAGAAGACGAGTTCCGAGGAGAAAGAACGGGTGAAGGCTCAACGGGAAAGGCTAGGCGAAGCAGGGCTCAAGAAGAAAGCAGAAGCCCTCAAGCATGCACTCGAGGAGAACGACAAGCCAATACCGGAGTCACTGCTCGAGAAGTTCCACGTCCCAAGCGCCGAGTCCATCCATTTCATCCAGACGACAACGGCACGCTCTGGAGCCGCCCGCAAGATGGGCAAGCTGGACAACCCAATCCAGACCCTCATCGACAAAGACGACACCGGCTCCCCGCTCTTCATCCACTTCGAGCACATCCAAAGCAACTTCGTCCGCCTCAGCCTAAGCCTATGTACCACCTCGATCCCCACGGACCTGAAACCCCTCCTCACCCTCTACCTCATGAACTTCTTCACCACCCCCATCCTGCGTGGGACCACACGCGTGGAATTCAAAGCCGTCGTCCTCGACCTCGAGAAAGACACCGTCTCCTACCAGGCCAGCAGCGAGCGCGGCAACGCGGATATGCTCTGCATCCACTTCGAGGCCGAGGTGGAACGGTACGCGGCCGTGATCGGCTGGCTGAGGACGATGCTGTTCGAGGCCGTGCATGACCCCGCGAGACTGTACGCGAGCCTCACGAAGATCCTGGCGGATATCCCGGATGAGAAGCGGGAGGCGGATCAGATGGCGGCGAGCGTGCTGCTGATGGTGCAGCAGGCGCCGGGCTCGGCGGTGCGGGCGCAGGGGGTTCTGTCGCGGTGGTTGTATCTGCGGCGCATACGGAAGATGCTCAAGGAGGATGAGGGGGCGGTGACTGCCAAGTTCACGGACCTGTGTAAGGCGCTGCATCGTCCGGAGAACTTCAGGCTGCTGGTCGTGGCGGATATCGAGAAACTCCCCAAGCCGGTCTCAGCCTGGCAAGCCTTCACGCAGGACCTGGACCTCACCAAACCCCTCCAGCCCGTCGACGACCGGAAAGCGCACCTCAGCGCCGCGGGCCGCAACCCAGGCCACACCTGCTTCGTCGTCCCGATGGCTACAACGGACTCCTCCTTCGCCACCCTCGCGACCAAAGGCCCAGACGCCTGGGACCACCCCGACCTCCCCGCCGTCCGCGTCGCCGCCGCCTACCTAGACGCCGTCGAAGGCCCGCTCTGGGTCAGCGTGCGCGGCACCGGGCTAGCCTACGGCACCTACTGGCGCTGGGCGGTGGACACGGGCCTCATGACCTTCAGCATCTACCGCTCGCCGGACGCATACAAAGCGTGGACGGTGTGCAAGCAGCAGGTCGAGGCCTACGCCAGCGGGGAAATACCCTTCGATCGCTTCGCGCTCGAGGGCGCCATCAGTGAGATTGTGCTGGGCATGGCGAGCGCGGAGCCGAATGTGGCGGCTGCGGCTGAGGCGAGCTTTGTGAATCAGGTTCTTTGGGGCGTGGGGAAGGAGTGGAATCGGGAGATGCTGGCTAGAGTGCGGGCGGTGACGCCGGGAGAGATCCGGGCGGCGATGCGGAAGTATATGGTGCCTGCCTTTAGGCCGGAGGAGTCGAATATGGTTGTGACGTGTGCGCAGATTATGCAGGAGGGGCTGGTGGGGGGGTTTGGGGGGGCCGGGTTTGAGCCGGAGGTGAGGACGTTGGAGAGTTTTCAGGATGGTTATGGGTTGGTGGGGGCTGGGGGGGAGGAGGGGGCTGATGGTGAGGATGAGGAGGAGGAGGAGGATGAGGACGAGGGCGACGGTGATGACGATGATGAGGATGGTGATGGGGATGAGATGGTTGACACACCGGGTAGTGAGGAAGATGCCTAGCGTGACTCTAGGAGGGAGATGACCTTGAGGACGCACGTTGAGGACGAGGCGGCTGATGGTGAGAATGACGCCGTGCTCGGCTCTGGGAAGAAGATGACCTTGAGGACTTACGTTGAGGATGAGGCGGTCGGTATGCCGAGTACTGAGGAAGACGCTTAGCGTGACTCTGGGAGTGAGATGACCTTGAGGGCGCACGTTGAGGATGAGGCGGTTGGTACGCGGAGTAGTGACGTTGATGCCTAGCTCGGCTTCAACCGGAGGGACTCTTGGCGGTAGAGGCAGCGAAAATGCTGGGCGAGCTGTACTTGTTGGTTCTTGTGAGCGCTCCGGTAGGCTATGCATTCACATCGATTATGCTGGGCAAGCTGCGGTTGCTAGTGCTTGTGAGGCCCTTAGTAAATCAGGCAGACGCAGCGAACATGCTGGGCGAGCTGTGGCTGTTGGTATTTCTGAGCGCTCCGGTAGATCAAGGCATACCACAACAGTCGGCTTGTATCGGTTCCCAGCTGTCTCAATCATGTGATGGCCGCCTGAGACTGCGGAAGTAGCCGGTTCTTGAACGATGCATGGAAACCGCGCAGAACACGGGCGTCCGCAGTGAGGCAGCCTTGAGAGGTCGCAGCCCTGCTGCTTTCTCATGGTCCGCAACTCGGTAAGCTCTCCCGTCGCCTTTTGTGTAACCCGACGCGTGACTATTAGTAGCCGGTTGCCGTCATGGCTCTGCACGGCGAAAGAGCCCGATAATGAGGCTCAAACGGCAAATGTTGGTACGCCAGAACACAGAACATGCGCGATTTGTGCGCCACTCCCTCGAGTCTCGAAGACGGCGCCCTTGGGATTGTGGCAGGTGATCTCAGCTTGCGGCGCAGCTGGTGGGATGCCTTTCTGGCCCCATCGTAGTTTTTAAGGCGTCTGCGATCAGCTGTCCCAGGTCTGTGCGGTCGTCCATCGATGCTGGATATGCTGTTGGCAAGAAGTGATTGAGAGGAGGTCAGGTACAGACGCCGGTAGTGAACCACTGCAGCACACCCTATGCAAGCGAACGTGTCGCTGGCTCCGCGTACCTGCAGTTTGATGCCGGTGGTGGTGGTAGTGGTTGGCGAGGCTGAGGTCGAAGCTGAGAGGTTCAATGTTGTCTCCGGCTTAGCCGCGTTCGATGATTGGTGGGTGGGAGCCCGCACTTCCGGTCAAAGACCTCACGTCCTGTCCAAGCCCGCCGCATTGAATCATACGTTCACCCCCTCCTCACGCTATCTGCCTCAACGCTCCCGAGCATGCTAACGCACCACAGAGTCATCGCAATACACCAACCACGGTGTCGCCAGCTGGTCAAGCGGTCCTTACGGACTCGGCTGCCTTCTTCCCTCGGTCCTGGCCGAAATCAGGCTATCAGGCTGCAATGTTCAACTTCCTTTGCGAATAAGCTTTGGAGTCCGCTCAGCTACTCTCACTGTTGCATGGACTTGTGACGAGCGAAGACCAGTCATCCTGCTGCTGCAAAGTTAGGCTCTTCCGACCCTTGTGTCTCCCGTCACGCTCTCGTGCAGCGCCCTGTCCGCGGCTTCCTTCTTACTCTCCTTAGTGCCGTTACTCGCCGTTTCGCCACCGCGTTCCTCATGTTCACGCATACTGAACGAGACTCTAGCTCAAGGCAATCGCGTGCCTTGCGAGCAACATGACCCGTTCCGACCGGGCATCGGCGAAGACGGGTCGCGGCTTTATGTCGCCCTTCCTCGCTGGGCCCCCCCTCTGAGGCCGCACTTCAGGCGCAGTCAATTGGTGAGGCAGACACGCGTGACTGTGACTCTATCACCGGAGTCGCCTGCATCTCTAACCTCAAGTCAGAGACGTTTGGTATATTAGTTTCTGATCATCAGGACCAACAGTCTCTTCCATCTGACCGGACATACCACCAACACCACACTTATCTCAACATAGCATCGACACACATACAGACATACAAGCAGTCTTCATACACCAAGACCTCAACACCAAGCCAAAAGAAACCCGAACAGTCCACACAACAAGCATGACCAAAGCCAAACCGTGGACGCACCCCCAGTACCAACACCTATTGGAAGCCCTCGACCCTCACCCTCGTGACCCTGGAAGCGGCGGCGTCTTCATGAAGTCACCGAACAGGCCGCGGCCACCCAAGCCGGTCCAGCCACGCGACGACGGCCAGAGCCGTCACATCGTCGTCGGTCCACACCCGCGGGATGATGGCAGCAATGTGTGCTTCAGCAGCGGCTCGAACCCGCGGCCGCCAAAGCCGGTCCAGCCACGAGACCCGGGTCCAAAGAGAGTCCAGCATAGAGACTCCAGAGATCCAACACCCAGAGACCCAGGTGCGTGAGAAACTTATATACTCAAGAAGTTCACTGCCTTGTCTGAGATGAGCCTGACTGTTTTTTAGGCACCTGAGACCTGACAGCCCATGTGACAGCTGAGACACAAGTGACATGATCTGACGGCTCGCAAAGCAAGGAGACAGCGACTACACGGCACCACAGACCGCACGGCACCTTCGATTTCCCAGCAGGCGGCGTCCTGCTTTCAGCGTTCCGTATTTTGATTTGGATGGAGGACTGGCTAGATACCGTTAGCGGAAGGCAACAGCGTCGTTTTATGACTTAACGCATAGCAAGCGACCGGGTACAATAAGAGGCGGTTTGATTTCATCTGGGTTGCATAGCGTGGCGTTTCACCGAGCTGGCTCATTGGCCAGTAGACGGATGATGTCTCACGACAGGATGGAAGCAAGCAACCACTAGCGATAGAGGGCGGATCCAGATTTCCTTTTCGCGCGTGAGCTGGACTCACTAGATAGTACACACTGTATCGGCACGCCGGTCGTCCCCCCTCTCCTCACGGAAATCCTGCACGTGACTGCTGCCTCGAGCCACCCCCGGCTTCAGCCTGGAGGCGCCCGTATCGTACATAGCGCAGCGACCAATCCCAAACGCCGCCGCCGCAAAATGCTGCTCGCTAAAGTCACCTTGACACACAGCGCCATTCACCTTCTCCGCTCAATCCTGTTCAGTTTCCTCGAAGTCATAATCTACCACCTAGTCAGCACATTACCCCATCACGCCCCCACCTACACCACCATGACCGCCACCCAACTCACCTGTCCCCTCGTATTCTGCCCCCTCACCGGGTACCCCATAGCATGCCTCCTGCCCCTATACGTCCCCATATCCCGCAACCGCTTGATATTATCCACCATCTGCCTCTTCAGATCATTCTCGATCGTCATCGTGCTCAGCTCGGCGGCGAGGTCGTCGACCTGGCGGTCGCCCAGGTCGCCGATCTTGGCCGTTTTGTGGATGCGGAAGCGGGCCATGAGGGTTTGGGAGACGGCGGGGCCGATGCCGTAGAAGGATTGGAGGGCGCGGGTTACGAGGCGCTGTTCGGGGAAGTTGACGCCGAAGATGAACATGGTGGGTGGTCGTGGAGGGGTGGCTGTATAGATCGCGCGGGCGGTGGCGGTGGTGGTGGTGATGGGAAGTAAGTAGGTTACGATCGCCCATGCGATGCGCGCGGAGGCCGGATGAATGCCAAGCCATACGAAGCCGTACAAGGGCGGGGCTGCGGGACCGTCCCTTGCAGCTTGAAACTCGACTATCTGTCCTTTCTTCGACTTCATAGTACATCACTTCGTACGCCTGCAGCCATGGCAATCTACCAGCGTCTCGCTATCAGCGCATTGCTGATTCTCACCTTCGTCTTCGTCTTCTTCAGCCAGACGGCGAGCGCAGGAGTAGGGCCGAAGATAACACACAAGGTCTACTTCGACATTCAGCATGGGGATGAAGATCTGGGCCGCGTTGTCATCGGGTTGTATGGCAAGACTGTACCGAAGGTGTGCCATCTCATGATGGACATAGTCACACAAGATGGTCATGGCTGACATCCCACCTACCGCAGACCACTGAGAACTTCCGAGCTCTGGCCACTGGCGAGAAGGGTTTCGGCTTCGAGGGCTCGACTTTCCACCGAGTAATCAAGCAGTTTATGATCCAGGGTGGTGACTTCACAAAGGGTGATGGCACTGGCGGCAAGAG
>NAJQ01000539.1:0-12502 GCA_005059865.1 Friedmanniomyces simplex
GAGCTCGACGTCGACTTGCTGGACGAATCCGACCTGTACGACCCGAACAATATCGGCAGCATGCTGAAGTCCTGGCTCCGCGACCTGCCGACGGAGATTATGCCCGCCACCCTCCAGGCATCTCTCGCCGCGGAGTTGGAGAAGGAGAACCCGGACTATGTGAGGATGGGGCAACCAGCACCGCAGAAGCTGCGCGACGCCCTCTCCGAACTTTCACCCTTCAACTACTACCTCCTCTTCGCCATCACCTGCCATCTCAGCTTACTCTTGTCGCACAAGGACAAGAACCGGATGGACCTCAACAACCTCTGCATCTGCATCGGCCCGTGCCTGAGGCTCGAGCGCTGGCTGTTCAACTACCTCGTCGGCGACTGGCGGCACTGCTGGCAAGGCTGCTTCACGGAGAAGCAGTACCTCGAGTCTGAGAAGGCGCACGAGCAGGGGGCCGACTACAAGCCGCCACCGGCGATGACTGAGCAGAGCATCGCCACCCTGACCAATGGCAAGAACGCTAGCTCGCACAACTTGCTGGCCGCGGACGAGCGCGCTGTGCACAGCAGCGGGTCCAGCGAACCGGCGAGCAATTACGGGGATGCGCAGCCGGTGCTGGTGGCGTCGGCAGAGAACAGCGTTCCGCTCCAGCGCCGACGCGAGAACGAATCCCTACCCGAAACGTACAAACCGCGCAAATTCTCCAACGGCAGTTTCAGCACGCCGCAGCGCAGTCCGACGGGTACCGGTTCCGCTGAGGCGAAGCGGCCGGCTACGGCTGAAGAGCGCAAGAACAGCGAGGACACGGCTACGCAGCCGAAGAGCAACGGCGGCGGCGGCGGCACCCCGAGGCCGCCGTACGCGCACTCCCGCAGCAAGAGCGATATCGTCCCCACTACGCCGGTCGTGGGCTCAGCTGGCGAGTTCTCCGCGGCGCCACCCCTCCCGTTTCGGTCCGGGGGAGGCGCGACGGCCGCATCGTGAGGATGTGATGCTGCCGGGACGGTCGCGGTCCGTGGGCTCGGGGTGGCGGGGTCTCCGCGGCGTCAACCTTGCTGATCAGGTGCGGGGGAGGCGTTGCGGTGGCTTCGGGAGGATTTGATGCGCCCGGGAAGAGGGCACACCACACACCTACTCATGAAACTATTGCCTTTTTTTTTTGGCCCGGAGCGGATGGACGTTTGACGATACCCCCTTTTCCCCCCATACGCGCGATTGCTGTTTTCTTTTTTCTCTCTCCCCCGGCGAAATAGTAGGAAGGAAGGATGGCAGGGATGGCAGGGATGGCAAGGATGGCAAGGATGGCAAGGATGGCAGGGAAGGAAGGAAGGAAGGAAGGAAGGAGGGGAGGATATGGGCATGGGCCTCGGGCGGGCTTTGATGACGATGATTGATTTCTCGAGAGACAATGCATGCTCGCTGGTGAATCACTGGGCCCACTCAACTCACTGGACCACCGGTTTTCGATCAAGGACTGGGGCTTGGTTCGGGGTTGGGCTGGGCTGGGATTGAAGTTGGAGCGGATATCACGAGGATGGGAGTGAGAGTGAGAGTGAGAGTGGGAGTGGGAGGGGCAGGGGCAGGGGGGACCGAGGGGTCGTTTTGTTAAGTTGGGGGGTGTGTGCTGTACTATTAGCTGTGATACTAGGTCAATGATATGCGGATGATGACGATGATCATGCTTCCTTTTTGCTTCTTGACACACTACATGTATGCCGAGTTCAAGTGGCCGGTCCGGTGAGGTGTACTGCTCGAGATCCTCCGCCCTCGCTTTGGGGCTGCCCAAGTGCAAGTGCTCGACGCGATGTTGTCCGTATGAGACTCTTCAGCGGACCGGCACCGAACACCGCCCTTCTCCAGCCCCCAGCCCATGTGTAGGCTGAAGCGCTCTGATGAAAGTGTGTTTGTTTGTTTGTGTTGGAGAACCATCAAAAATTCCGCCGCCCAGGCCCCCGAAGGAGACTGGTGACAGCTCCTCGCCGCGCGGTGCAATGCAGGAGGTTCCGTCAGAAGACAAGCTATGCGTGAGCAGCCGCTTCGCAACAAGGCTAGAGTGGGTAAGGTATTAGCATGACGTGGATGGGTGCTTTGGGGAGCGATTTGGTGGAACTCACTAAGTATGGGAAAGAGAGGGAGAGGAGGGCAGAGGTCGAAGTTGGGAAGTTCTTATGCTCGCTTGGTGGGGTCCGTGCACTGCGGAGCTCGCGGTTTCACGTGCGGAGCACCTCCGTGCCTACAACTTGAACATCTCCATTGTTGACAGCAATACCGCGGATTAACTGACGATGGCGACCTTTCTGTGTCCGAGAGCAGCGTGCTTGCGATCTCTCGCATCTTCCACGCGAACCTTCACCGTACCGATCCCCAAGGCAGCCTTCAGCACCACCACCACCACCAACACCACCCCATTATCGCAGCGCGCACCAACCGCAAGACCGAACATCACATGCCGCCTACCACCTCGGCGCTCTACAGTAACACGACCCGCCTCATCCTCAGCACCCGCGACTCCAGCTACCCCAAGCCCACCACCTCCCGCCGCCTCACCCACCCCCCCAGGCCCCTCCTCCCCCGCCGCTCCCCCCAGCGACGACATCCTAACCTGGGACCGCTTCTTCGCCATCCGCCGCCGGAAACGCTACATCAACCTCGCCGCCTCCATCGCCACCGCCGGCGCCACGGTCGTCATCGTCGGCCCCGTCCTCGCCCAGCAGGACATCGACACCTGGGGCGCGCAGATCTCGGGCATCGACCCCATCTTCGTGCTCGGCATCAGCACCCTCGCGGTCGCGGCGGGGGGGTGGCTGTGCGGGCCGAGTTTCGGGAGCGCGGCGTTTGGGGTTTGGGCGGGGAGGAGGGGGTGGGCGAAGGGGATCCAGGAGGTGGGTTTTCATTCACTCATTTACAAGTCATAGGAGTAAAGGGTAAGGATGCGGATACTGACTGTTGAGCAGAAGGAGAAGTCCTTCTACAGGCGCATCCAGACGTACCGTGCCGATCCGTCGTCGAGTAGCCCGCAGAACCCGATACCGGATTATTATGGGGAGAAGGTCGCGAGCGTGAAGGATTATCGGCGGTGGTTGAAGGATCAGCGGGCGTTTAAGCTGAAGAAGAATAAGGATCTGTTTTGAGGAAGATGGTGGCTGTACATCACGGATATGGTGGAGGGAGCATTCACTGGCGTTTGAGCGGGCACGGCGTGCGGTATCGGTGGAACAGGCGTGCATGGCATATGACAGCATCGAGTATGTCCAGTGAAGATGTGCCAGAAGAGATGTATACACAACCGACCATTCTCCGCTGCTGATCTCGAAGCTGCTGTAGTCTCTTATTTCGACCTCACCTCAGAACTTGGCCCCCAGCTTCTTCTCCTCCTCAATCTGCTTCTCGTCCACCACAATCACCGCCTTCCCCTGGATCTTCCCGCCATGCACCAGCTCCACCAACTCCCCAATCTTATCCAACCCATGAAACGGCACCGTCTTGGCCGTAACGCCGTGCTCCGCAATACACTTCAGCATCTCCCGACTCTCCTCCTCCGAACAGATCAACGACCCCTTGATCCTAATATCCCGGAAGATGAGCTCGGGGAAGGGGATGACCACCTCGTCCGGCTGCGCAATCTGCACCATCGTCCCATGCATCCTCGTCACCGCGCACGCCAGCCCCGCCGCCGTCGGCGCATCCGAGATACACACCGTCGCGTCCGCTCCCTCGCCCTTCGTGACCTCCTGCACGGCTTTCACCGCCTCCTCTTTCCCTTGCCGCGCATCCACCACGACGTCCGCGCCGTACTCCTTCGTCAAAGCGATGCCTTCATCCCGCGCATCTATTCCTATGACTTTCAGCCCCAGCGCTTTCGCGAACTGCACGCCCAAGTGCCCCAGTCCGCCTCCGGAGCCGACGAAGCAGAGCCATTGCCCTTTCTGCAGGCCGGCTTGCAGGATGGAGCGCCAGACTGTGCGGCCGGCGCAGGCGAGGGGCGCGGCGGAGAGGAAGCTGACGGCGTTGGGGAGAGGGGTGGTGGAGCGGGAGTCGGCTTTGACGTAGTCGGCGAAGCAGCCGTGGGTCGTTACGCCCAGGTGGCCGGTGATGTGGGGGCAGTATTGGGTTTGGGTTTCGGGGCCGGTGCAGTCGGGGCAGGTGCCGCAGGGGTGGAGGGGCTGTAGAAAACACCGGGGGTTAGTATGTTGGATGTGTTGGGGCAAGGTGAGTTTGAAGAGGGGGTGTCGCGCAAAGGAAGCCTTGGGGACGGGAGTCCAGCTCCAAGCACTCCACCAGCGGATTGAGACCGGATGTGCTTGGGCAAGAGGGAGAGTACGCACTGCCACAACATTAGCCTCTACCCTCTACACACCAGTCACCTCCTCCCTACAATACACACCAAGTCCAATCATCACCCGATCCCCAACCTTGAACCCCCGCTTCTCCGCCTCCGCCCCACCCACCGCCACCACCGTCCCGGCCCCCTCGTGGGAAGCAGTCTGCGGGAGCGGACTGCCGAACACGCCCTGCTGGACCATGGAGTCCGTGTGGCAGTTGGAGGCCACGGCGACTTTGACCAGGAGGTCGGTGGATTGGAGGTCGGAGGGGAGGTCGACGTCGCGGATCTCGTAGGGTTGTTTGTAGGTGGTGACTTGGATGGCTTTCATTTTGGCGGGGAGGTCGGGGGGAGCCATGGCGGTGGTGAGGTGGAAGGAAGGGAGAGGGTTGTGTCAGTTGGTTGGACTCTTGGGTGTTGTGAGGTGCTTTGAAGGTGTCTCAGTACAATCTTGAAGGGATCAATAGGTCGTCGGTGTTTAGACGGGTCAATGGAAAGGGTAGAGCGGCGGGGTAAGGTGGGATGTCGACGTCGACGTCACATTGCCCGCCCAATGGCAAGCCCTACATGTATGCTTGGAAGCTCATACTCCGTACATGCGCACCTGGTCTCCCGATCGTGTCCAACGGACATTCCACGGCCAGTTGCGATGGGATGGGATGGGATGTGTATGTTAAATATTCTGGCTATAACGCTGAATTCGCGAGGTGCCATGTTCCTCTGACTCGCGTGGGGCTTGCGGACCGCATTTGGAGATATCCGCAACGTGAACTCTACATGTAAGTGCTCTCCTCCTCCTGCCATGATCCCGCCCTCAGCATGCTTGCCACCCTCGCTCGACGTAACCTCTGCTCGACACCCCTTCCTCGCCGGCTGATCGTACACGCGGTGCTCCGGCCGGGCGCCTCCCCTCGCCCTCCACCGCGCGACCGCACGGAAGCGGTGCGAACAGCCCACTTCGACCCGTCCACATCTGCTCGAAATCTTCCCAAGGAGCCGGAGAGCATCTCCTTCCAAACCTTCCAGGAGCGCGCGGCGTCCCGGACCGCCACCCTCTCCGACGCAAGAGGCTGCGTGTTGCATCACGATGCCCCTCTACACAACCTATCCCCCGAGCGCCGGCGGGAGGAGGTCAAAGCCCAGGCGGTCGGTGGCCGTGTGCTCATGTGGCTGTGGGAGACCGGCTGTGGTGGCGATGGCATCTTCCGCAACGACCACCATTTCACCAACACCTTGTGCTCGCTCCTGGTCGAAGAGGACCTGGAAGACTTCACCTGGAAATGGATCGAGGTCGCGTGCCAGGAGGTGAAGACGAGGATCGACAGCACGGGCGCAGCGTACGATCCGAGGGAGCTCGCTTGGACGGGACGCCTTCTTGGTGCTCTGGCCGCCGCGCACCTCGCACTGGCCCCCGGCAGACTCGCGGACAATGCCCTGGAACGATACTGTCGCGCGCTCGGCATGATCGAGCAGGCCAAGGCCGCCTGTGACCCCTACCCTCCCTTGGTGGCCATGTATGTCGTCCTCGACAGAGCGCTCAAGCGACCGACGTGCTTGCCTTGCAGTACGCGCGGGTTCGAGGCATTCCTCGCCAGCCAAGGCCTCGTCAACACGGCGGACCGCGTGGCCTTGAGTGTCGCTGGGCTCCACCTATATCACCCGACCAGGCCGACCGCGAAACCCATGCTTCGTCTCCTGCAGAGCAAGGACCCAATGCTGGACACGGTGCTCTCGGGGTCGCGGCCCTCCGGCCGAAATCAGATGGGCGGCGAGCTTCTGCGGGCCGCCTACATTCTGCGCTGCGAGGGCGCCGAAGACGAGGCCGCTTTCGTGGAGGCCGTGGTCGAGGCAAGCACCCCGGCGGTGTGGCTCACGCGGGAAACAGTCTACCGCGTAACGGGAACGGATCCGAAACTGGTCCACCTTACGAAGGGGACGCCTCGTTTGAACCCGCCTTCTCAGCTTGCGGTGTTCCGACCTCTCAAGATCGATCGCGATACGCCAATCCCCGCCCCGTCCGCCGCGGAGGGGCCTTCCTCTCCGATCCCTCCCGAAAGCATTCAGACTCCCAGCGGCCGCCACGATGTCGGATCCCCTCACGAGGACGGTGGACGGCTTCCACACTCTGGTCAGTGAAGGTAAAGCCGTCTGTCGACGATGCACAGTGGTGTCCGCAGTGACTGCAAGATGGATCCAAGCGCCAGACGTGTTGCCCAGAAGCGGCTCAGGTGCCAGGAACTACAACCTGGGGTCAGATCCCGCGCTGGCTCTGGGAAACCCGCATGATCAGCCACGCGAAACACGTACGGCGATCCCGACGCACGAGCGTTCAACCGACAGCAGACGTGGTACCTCGAGCCCGAAGACCTGGAAGATTTTCCGACGACACGACTGAGGATCGTCTCGAAGCATTGCAATCGAAGTAGGCACTCGGCGCCATAGGGACTTGTACCGGCACGATCTACAGGCACGCTCACTGGACTCACTCACCTCCTCGCGTCGTATGCCGTGAGCGTGCATCACGACTGGGCTGTCGACGGCATCGCCACCGAGGCTCTGCGGTTTTGGAAACACGCTCCGGGGACCTGCGGACCGCGCTCGGCGGTACGGCGTACCGTCCTGCCCCTGGGCGTAGAGGTGGGTGCGAAGCAGCTTTTGCAGACCCAACGAGGGCCCCAGGCGACGCGCAGGTGTGGGAGGATTCGCGAAGACTTGCGCGGGCGCTGGCGTGTGATGGTTTCTAGATAGCACAGCCGAGCGTACCCGTCTGCTGCTCTGCCATCCTGATAAGTCCAACGCTAGGCTACTGCTGCAACATATCGACCACGACCAACAGCACTTGGAAGAGGTCATGCTCTCGCTACCGACTCAGCTGTCCGCCGGCGCAACGAGAGAACGAACGTGGTCGTATAGGGCGCGCCTGGAAAACTGCGTCGAGGAAGCGGGAAGGGCATGGGCCGGAAGGACGGAGGAGGAACGGCTCTGTTGGCAAGATCAAGGAGCTGTAGGCTACTGCGACGCCTCTTGAGCGAGCGTTCGAAGGAGCCAAGAGTCCCTCCGGAGAAGACTTAGGTCGACTCCGTCCCCAATCCTGGATATCGAGCAAATGGTACAGACTGCTCCGACTGCCACACTCGCCGCTATCGTCGAGACTCGGGAGGTCGACGAGGACTTCCAAGTTTAAGCCTTATGTGATCCCGACACCAAATCTCCGTGGTCTGAGACGAGTCGGGTTGGCGGCATGCCCTCGGAGCGATTTTCTGGAATAAGCCGCACCCGGTCGCCACCAGTGCATCGAAAGAGAGCTGACCAAGGCCGTCGCATGCTGGATCGCTGCTAGAATGATCCCTCGCGCTCCCGGTCCATCGGCTCGGGTGCGAGCGCCCGTCCTCGAAACTACGATACAGCGTGGAGGTTGTAGGAGTGAGGACTGGAGGACAGGCACGAGGCTGGCAGTTTGAGCCCGGGGGAGAGCGTGGGTGGAACTCGCCCGCTATTGCGCTGCGGTGTTGGGAGGCACTCCATCATCATCATCCATACTCTTAAAACCCTCGGCGAGCGGTATTGGCTTGCGCTTTGGCCGTCGGGCACTACTGGATGCATTACGCGGTGTCTCGTGGACGGTAGGTACCCACTGCGTTACTTGTACGCACCAGGTCGGGCATGCACACACGTGCAGGGCGCGGAGGCCGAAAGGGGTACACAGGTGTTACAGTGGAAGTCATCCCCGAGCTCAACAAGATGGATGCAGCACAGGGGCATGACAAAGGGCAACACGGACGAGCTGCTGGCAGTAGGCCGATCGGGGAATTGATCTCGCACGCTTGCGAGCCTGTGGCTGGATGTACGCGGGCAAGCAAGCAAGCAAAAGACACAACCTTCGCCTGCCTTATTACTCGCATGTGGGGGGACGTGCCGGCTGAGCGGCAGGGGAATCGTGTCTAACTGGCCCGGTTCCGCTCCACGGATGGAACCCCCTTTACAGCGGCGCCGAGGGAGAGGCAAGGCACAACTCCTTCTCATTCCGAGGTTCTCCAGCTCGTCCACCAGGCAGGCTCTGCTTCCGCACCGCGTGTGGGTGTCTGCCGACCGGCTCTCTCCCTCTCCTTCTCTCTGCTTTCCAAGGACAACCCAGCACCTCCCGCAACAACCGTCACCCCATCACCTCAGAGCAGATCTGTGCATCCCCTCCCTTAACACCCCTCTTCGCGGTCAACTTACGCGCGACGATGAACCCCCACCTCCTCTCAACCGGGCAACCGCGGACACCCACCACCACCACCACCAGCGTCCGTCTCTCCTTGCCTCCTCCCCCCGCCCCGAAAACCGCCCTCGACACGATTAGTCCCACCAGCACCTCACCCTAGCCATCGGAAAAGCCATCAACCAACACCGTCGTCCTCAATCAGCCAGACCTCGTTCGCGACGTCCGTAGAACCGTTGCCCCAATCATCGTCGATTTTTATTAGTATCATGTCTCGGCGGCCGAGCGGTTGCATATGTGTGTGTGTAAGGCAGCTGCTGGGCCGGCGCTCCACTGTGGTTCCTGCCGTGAGTCGGCCCGTTTCGGGGAGCACGGCTTTACGCCCTCGGTGCGGGACTGCTGAGGCATGCGGGCGGGCGAGGGGGCGTTATCAGCAGTCGTGGTGGTGGTGGCCAGGCTCTTTGAGCGGTTCACTGAGTATGTGGAGCGGTGACCGCCTCGCCGTGAAAGCCATGAGTACTGCTGCATGCTCCCTTGGCAAACGACGAAGACCGCGGGCAATGCATGCAGCATAGCCTTGTCACCCAACACATGCCTTCGTAGCCACTCGCTGCTCCCCGGTCTCAATTAACATTCACGGCCTTCCTTACACACCACCTCCAGCATCGACAATCCCACCTCCCACCTCCCTCCCTCCCTCACGACCCCACCCCCAACCCAACCTTCCCCCCCCCGCCCACCCCCGGAAACCTCCTCGCACTCAACAACACTCCCTTGACGCCCCTAATCTCCCTCTTCAGCTCCTCCACCGTCTTCTCCAACCCCCCCGCCTGGCCCTCCCCCTCCCCTTCCCTCTTCCCAGAATTCCCATAAACCCCCTCACCCCTCCACCTCTCCTCCCCACCCCCCAGCTGACTACTGCTCCACGCACCGCCGCCGTACAGCATGCCATCCACACAGTGCCGTAGTCTGCGGGCCTCGGCCGCACGGTCTTTGTTTGCCGCGGCTTGGGGGGTGGTGAGGCCCGTGAGGAGCTCGGAGAGGTGGGTGGAGAGGATTGTGAGGCCGGTGGTTTGGTAGGTGGTGGGGTCGGTGGCGCGGGTGGAGGTTGGATGGGGGGAGGTGGAGGCGGCGGGGATGAAGGGATCTGAGGAGGGTTGGTGGATGGAGGGAAGGGGGGTGGTCTGGGTGCCCATGTCGCGGTGGTAGAGCTCGGTGGGGTCTGAGTCTGAGGTGCTGCTGTCGTCGGTTTTGTTCTCGTTCGCCATCATCATATCCACCTCTGTCTCGGGCTTGCTCTCTGTTCCTGTTGGTGGTGGTGGTGGGACCTTGCTGACGAGCTTGCCCAGCCGGTCGTTGAGTTCGTCCAGTTTGCCCTGGCTGTGCAAGGCGAAGTCGTGTCGGGCGGCGGTCAGGGTGTCGGTCAGGGGTCGGAAGATGAAGGTGCTGGCGCCGTAGATGAGGGTGGCGAGGCCGCCGGCGAGGTAGGCGGCGTTGAGGAGGCGGGTGGGGGTGACGAGGGGGGAGGGTTTGTGGCCGGAGAGGAGGAACTCCGGGTAGGTGATTATGGGCGGTGCGGTGGTGGTGGTGGTGGTGGCGGGCTGGGGTGGGGGCTGCAAGGGTGGTCGCTGCTGCTGCTGCTGCTGTTGCTTGAAGGCCCGGAAGTCGGTGGTGTCGAAGGTTGGGGTGGTCGGGTTGTTGTCGGGCTTCAAGACGTGATCGATGGTCTCCACGGGTATCTCCTTGCTCTGCAAAAACGCGCGCTTCTTCTCTATCGGCTCGTCTTTGACTTTGGGGTCGGCGAGGAAGGCGTCCACCATGTCGAGTTGCGTATCGCTCGATTCGGGCGGAGGGGAGTCTGCGCTATCCGTCTCGTCGCTGGTAGTCCCCGGCCCTGCAGCCGCCTCTTCTGGGCCTGGGGCATCGCTTCCGGCCTCTTGCTTGGGTGCATCGGGTGAGAGAGCGGCTCGTTGCCAGCTGGGGATCGATCTTTTGGTGGACTTGTCCGACATGGCCGTCGATGTGGGGTGTTACCTCCAGCTGTACGTCTCGTGCGAGCATTCACTTCACCGCGATATAGTGAGCTTGATTGGCATGTGAAACAACCTCGGCATCCCGGCAGACGTTCCGGCGAAGAGGGCAGCCGTCTGGTCAAGCATCCCGTCTGATGAACGAGTCGACCATCTCCTGCCATATGCTCGCCATCTACCAACTCGAACATGGACGACCAAGACAGCAGCAACAAGCGCTTCAAGAGTGCCAACGGCGCCCCCATCCCCACCCCCATCCCCGTCCCCATCGCCCGCGCCGCAGCAAACCTGCCCGCATACCAGCCGCCGCCTCCCCTGCCAATCGCAATCACCGGGCGAGGCGGCAGCAGCAGCAGCAACGGAAGGTACGTTCGTCCACTCAGCAAGCGGCTACGTGATGCGCTCTTTCTTCGTTCGTCGGGGCTACGCTTGTGTAGCCGCGCACGTGGGATGCGGCATGGGGGGCTGAGGAAGGTGCGAACCGGCGAGGCATGGGACTGGGATTCCGTGACGCTCCTTCGAACGAGGCCACGCGCGGATTGTCGGCCACATTCCGCCGCGAGAAGTCGACACTCCGCTCCACGACACACCAGCAGACCAAGCACACCACCGCCCCAACCATGCCCGCAGCCCGCCGCTCCACCCGCACCGCTCCCTCCACCGCCGCGCGAGACTCTGCGCAGCCATACACGACCACTACCACCCGCACTAACCCGCGCCGCAGTCCCTCCTCCGCCAGACCCTCCGCTTCGGTCGAGCGCTCCACCACCACCGGCAAAAAGCCCGGTCTTCGCCTGACGGTCAAAGCACCGCCGAGTAAGCTCCGCCAGGCCACGTCGAATGGTGCCCCGGATGTGGTGCATGGGCAGTCTATCCCGCCGAACCCATATACTGGCTCGAGTATCGAGAGCGAGAGCGATGCCACGCCTGCTCCGCCTGCGGGGAGGATGGCGAGGAGTACGAGGAATCCGCGCGCGGTTGTAGAGCCGGAGAGTGACGAGGAGGAGGAAGATGAGGATGCGGAGGGTGAGGATGAGGAGATGGATGGTGAGGCGGAAGTGGACCAGGAGCTGTTAGCCAATGATGATGATGAAGACGAGGATGATGAGGAGGATGCGGAGGGCGAGGACGAGGATATGGACGACCACCCACCGCCTCCCATCATCAAACGGCAGCCCGCGAGCAAGACCGGCAGACCCCACGTGACCGTCACCGCACCCCCCGAAGGCCCTCTCAAATCCGTCGAAACGAAAGAAATGGACGACGATGACTCCGCCTCCGCCTCCGACGAACTCTCCGAACTCGAAGAAGACGACGACGACGACGACGAAGAGAACGACCTCGACGGTCCCCTCGACAACGCCGACCGCGAGGACGACCTCAGCTCCGACGACCTCTCGGGCTCCCGCGGCAGCGCCACCCCGGACCTCAGCAAGCTCACCCGGCGGCAGCGAGGGCTCCTCTACGTGCACGACGAGCCGGCGGGGAATACGGCGGCGGCGGGGATGCTGGCGGAGGAGGGGGGGAACACCAACACCCCGGGGCTGATGGCGCTGAGCAACGAGGCGCAGAAGAAGAAGCATTTCACGGATGAGGAGCATGCGATGCGGAGGCAGGAGATGGCGCGGCGGAGGAAGAACCTGAGTGATCGGCGGAATGAGGAGGAGAAGGTGCGCCCACTCATTCCCTTCCCCACCCCCTCCCTGCACTTTGCTCCCTTACTCCTCCTCCCACCCGCCTTGATCAACTCAGGATACTAACATGATTTCGATGCTACAGATGGAAACGATCAACAAGCTTCTCCTCAAGAAATCCGTCCCCAAGCGGCGCTCGCGCGCCGAGATCATCACCGCGCAGTACGCCGACGCCGTCGCGGCGGCGGGGGTACGGGCGGGCAGCACGCCGGGGGTGCTGGGGGTGGGGATGGGGGTGGGGGTCGGGGGGGAGGAGGGACGA
>NAJQ01000054.1:0-18537 GCA_005059865.1 Friedmanniomyces simplex
AGGGGTCCGAGGTAGTTTTGTAAGGGGCCGAGAGGGATGAGGTCGGCGTCGGCGAAGAGGCGGGAGAGGAATCCGGAGACTTCGTCGGTGGTGGCGGGGCCGCCCATGTTCATGAAGACCATGGCCGTGGGGCCCTTGGAGCTGGTGCTGTTTTGGGTGACGGGGGGGACAACGGTGCCCGGGGTTGCGAAGGTTCGATGGGACTGCCATATTCGTGGTTTGTGTTGGAGGTGGGATGGCGAGGCGCGCTTGGTGAGGGCTTGGAGCGGTCTTTGGACGCTCATGGTTGCTGTGTGTGCGGGGAGTTCAACTCGGAGACCGTAGTGTCGTTGTCGAGAGTGTATATGGTATAATTCATGAGCGAGGTGAGGTCCATGTCTCCATTGACTTGACTTTCTTCGATGACGCTGAGGTCCGCCGAGCACGCTTGCCCAAAATGAGGACCCCCAACTTCCCTTTCGTTCACCATCAAGACTCGACAACAACCCTCACATAGTACAGGCCCGTTACCGGTTCAGGAGTCTCGTAAGGTTTGCGTCCAGGCTCGACCTGCGTCGTATGACTGCTGAAGAAGTGAGTGGGTATGGGCTGATCACCCTCTCACCATTACCTGTCCCGACATCGAACAGTGGCACCCGATGGTCGAAGATACATGTATGCCTCACTACGCTACTGACACAGCACACCCTACAATTACGTGATCCCGGGAGTGCAAGGTTTTATGCCGCTATCACGATGCCGCCAGTACTCCCTCCAGCGCGACAGAGCTGGCAGCAGCGGCTGGCAACCTGTAGACCACTGGCAAGCCTCACTGCTTATCCAAGAGGCTGTGGGCATCCGTCTGCGGTCCACGGTTCGCGAGGATATGGGTATGGCAGGAGGTCTGGGCATCTAGACGCCTCTGGGCGAAGTGCGGGTCTGAGACACTGACACGGCAGCAGTCTACGAGTATAGAGACCATTGCACGCCTGGTTGATATATATACAGCGCCACATGGTGATGAAATTCCAACAATGCTCGAACGCGGCGATGTTGGAAGCAGGCTGGAGCATCAGGCATCATTGCCGCCCTTATCAAGGCCATCGCTTTGAGTATTTGACCTTTGGTTGCCCTGTGCTGTCGCGCTCGCTGCTGATTTTGAAGCAAGGTTGGCCACTGCAACAGCTTCGGGGGACGCCTCGAGCACCTCTTGGACCTGGCTCCACGGACTCTTCCGCAACTTCTCCACGATGTCGAATGCGGCCGAAAGGATCGCCTGTTCCGGATGGTGCTCATCTGGTGGTTTCATGAGCCAGCGAGCTGCACCATTCCGAGAGTCATGGCTCGCCTTCAGCCACTCCAGTAGATTTCCCCAGTCAACCCCACCGTACAGAAGTACCGAACATTCTCTCGCGCGGACTTGCGGTATCTGAGTTGCAAACATCGGAAGAGCACCATATCCGCTCCTGCCATATCCCAAACATGGACGCGAAAGGTATTCTCTGAATAACAGATGGAGGCAGCCTCCTGCCGGAGCTGGTGAGCTGTTCGCAGCAGGGCTGGCTATATGCGAGCTTTTCCTTCAAGTTCAACAATGTCCGGTGACAGGAGAGCGAAGCGGTAGATGCAATTGCACACTTCTGGTGGTAACCGCGGAAGCAGAAGCTGCCTTCGAAGGGGTAAGGTGTCGTCTTGTTGAAGCGGTCTTTGCTGTCCCTCTTCGACGCGGTTGGTGGTTTCTTGCCGGCCATTGCTGCCAATTACGATCAGTGGGAGATTCTGATGATGTTGAGGTTGCATACTTTTTCGGGTAGCTGACTCAGACAATTGCAATATGGGTGAGGGTGAGCAGAGATCACACTCAAGATCCAGGCAGAATTCTGTAGCGCAAGCAGGTGAAAGCTCTCCTCTCATGTGTTCGTGAGCTGTTCACTTCCGACTCGCCCTCGATCTCACGCCGCACGCACCCTGCAAGCACTTCTTTGGGCATGCTGGAGCTGGGACACAGTTGGATCTCTATCCAGTCGGTTGCGGCGGCGGTGATGGCGGTGCCGTATAGCGGCTATGCTCGCTACTAAAATGCACCAGAAGTGGCGGTATCATATCGACTGTGTACACATGATTCCTTCTCCCATCACTAGATTGCTGCAGAAACGAAGCGTGGTTTATGAGCTGTATGCGAAGACGCTTGAGCAAGGTGATCCGCAACCAAGGAAGGTGCCATCACCGCGCAAGCAATGGTACTACTACCATCGTATTCTATGACTGCTGCTTGTCCCTTTCCATCGCCGCCAGAGCACCGCTCGTCTCTGCAGCGTTCGTGCCTCTCGGTACATCCCGCAGCTTTCTCGCCGGATTGCCCGCCACCACGGTGTACGGCGCCACGTCCTACGCTTGGTCAACCTGAATGAAACGCCGGCGCGAGGGAGCAGGCCTACCTTAGTAACCACACTCCCAGCCCCAACAACACTCCCCTTGCCAATCCTCACGCCCGGCAGGACCGTCACGTTCCCGCCCAACCAACAGTCCTCCTCAATGTGAATCTCGGCTCCCATCTCCGGTCCCTGCGTCCCATTGCGCACCTCAGGATCTAGCGGGTGCGTGCCGCTGTATAGTGAGATATTAGGAGCAAAAAGCGTCCGGTCGCCGATCGATACCAGACATGTATCGACAATCGTGCAGTTGAAGTTAATGAAAACGTTCTTCCCAAGCTTGACATTTGTGCCGTAGTCGATGTGGATGGGAGGCTCGACCCAGGCATCCTCCGCGAAGAGGTCTTCGTCGGCTTCTGGCGTTGGCGCCTGAGTAGGAAGGGGGGTGGCGTCGCCTAGAATGCTGACTGGGTGGTCAGATGCTGTGGCGGGTTGCTGGTAGAGGCATTCCTATTACTCGCGCCAGATCTCTACATGCTTCCGCCGCGAGACATCTCCGGAATTGCTGTAGCGCTGACAGGCCTCTGCGCAGCGTCGACGGGCTTTTACCAGCTCGGGCGTGAAGGCGTAGTGTAGTTCGCCTCTGAGGGCGCGGGCCTTGTTCTCGGACATTGGCATGGTGGCGAGTGTTTACCAAGCGGCCTTCCGTGCCGGCTTTCCCAGACGTCTCAAGTATTGCAATCGCGCCCCTACAGCGAGCCTGTGGTCTCCGAGGACTTTGATGCTGAGGACACTCGGTGCAAGGAAAGAGGCGGAGTCAGAGGTGCTGGTCTTGGCACAAAAGTCGCCGGGCCGTACCTTCCTCATCCTGTGAACTTAACGACATCCTTCCGTGCCACGAACAATGTCTTTGAAATACGGACTGAACGTCAAGGGCTCAAAAGCTCCTCCTCCGCCTCGAAGGCCTGTACTTGATGAAGACGAAGACGACGATGAGGGGCATACCGCCCCCATCAGCCATAGCCCACCCAAAAAGGCTCCGCTGGGCAATCCTCCAACCCGACCACGAGAAACCGACGCAGCAGCGCCCGAGACAGACCTCTCCTCCATGGGCGCCTCACGAGCGCGGCTAAAAGTAGCGGAGGAAGTCAACGCCTCAATCTTCGACTACGACTCCTTCCAAGACGCGAAATCCACCGTCACCTCCGCCAAGAAAGCTGCGCAGCGCCAGGATGCTGTCGAGCGCAAGCCGAAGTACATCAACAACCTTCTCGACGCGGCGGCGCGACGGAAGCAGGATCAGCTGATTGCGAAGGAGAAGCTGCTGCAGAAGGAGCGGGAGGCGGAGGCGGACGAGTTTGCGGATAAGGAGAAATTTGTCACGGGCGCGTACAAGGAGCAGCAGGTAGAGGCGAGGAGGCTGGAGGAAGAGGAGAAGAAGAAGGCGGAGGAGGAGGAGAAGAGGAAGAGGGTAGGTGGTGGTGGGATGCAGGGGTTCTATCGAAGTATGATGGATCAGAATGAGAAACTGCATCAGGAGGCGGTGGAAGCTGCTGAGAAGGTTGCGAAGGACATTGGTACGGGTGGGCAGCACGACGAGGGCTCGCGGAAGACGGACGCGGACGCTGCGGCAGAGCTCAAAGCTAAGGGTGTCCATCTCAACGAGGACGGCCAGATCATCGACAAGCGGGAGCTCCTCTCCGCCGGTCTAAACCTCGGCCACACCGGTGGCAAGCGTGGAGCAGAGCACCTGAAGGTCTCTAATAAGCCCACCCAGACTTCGGCATTTCCTAAGCCTGGGAACCAGCAAGCTTCGCGGGAGAGACAGACCCGGATGATGGAGGAGCAGCTTGCGGAGCGCACTAAGCGCGCACGTGTAGAAGAAGACGCTGAGCGAGAGAAGCTGGAGCAGGCTGCGAAGACGCAGAAGACGGATACAGATAAGCTAGACGCGAAGGCGAGGTATCTGGCACGTAAAGCGGCGAAGGAGCGTGGGGAGGCTTGAGGATGGCTTCTCGTCCTCTGAAACTCCGGTAACCTCAACAGCTCGACGTGGCGGAACCTTCGAACTTCACCTACCTAACGCGGTATTGGCAAGGTGAGTGCCCTTGGCTCTATATTTTATTTCGTCTTCTTCACCCCATGGGCTATCTAACAGGACGGCGAGCTTGGCTTCTGCACCCATGACCAGCTTGTATCAATACAAATGCCCTAGAATGATGGCCTTGCCCGCGCGCGGGTCGCAGTTTCATGCTCTTGATTGACCTCACTCCTTATCAGTGGGTGCTGGTCGCCTCTGGACGTGTGCTGACAAGCTAGCAGGTTTGCATGTCTTGCAGCGGCTTGTACTGCTTTGCGTTCGCTGCATAACGATGATGTCGAGATATTCGCACGTTCGAGCTCTACGTTCACCGCGTCATCCCTTCCGGCACGCTAGGATAAGTTATTGTTCGGCTCCGAGACATGGGCAAGGCTGCATGCTCGACCGTGGACTCTTCTGGAAACCGCACTTCTTACATCAGTCGCTGCAGGCACATCAAGGACTATCCGGTGTCCAATACCCGCTTTAATTGCTGCTGAATCGCACAGCGCAATAGAACTGCGCGACTTCCACCTGCGGCAAGAAGACGAGATGGACGTCGGGGATGACAAGTGCGCTGTGATGGCTGGATGCGGCACTCCTGGTCGGTGGTGGGCGCCTCCACGGACGCACCTTAAGGTGCGGATTGTGGATGGAGCGAGTAAGGGGCCTTCTACGAGACGTGGAAAAGTTCATGGAACGGAAGACTATGGACATGGAGAGATACATGCAGTCATAAGAGATGGACAGAACGAACGGCCGAGTGGAACCATTAGATTTGGAGGGTCGCACGCTTGGAATTATTGCATGCGTTCATTCCCTGCTCGAACGAGCTGCAAAGCGTTGACCACCGTGAGGTACCACTTGACGTCCCGAAGAGCCAATCCGATAGCGACCGCATCGCTGAGAAGTGGGAGCCACGGAGCACTGTACCATCCGCTCCTGGTTCCAGAAGGCATCACTGCTTCGGAGTGCTTGGCTCGTCCCCTAGAACAGCACCACGGCTCATGCTTCAGACTGGGTATGCTCATCCAATGCTAAAACCACCCCACTCCAAGTCGGCTGTGGCCCCTTCCTCCCCGCCCTCTTCGCTAGCTGAACCAACAGTCCTGTACTTCTTCCACCGCCGAGCATCCACCACCTCCGCCTTTGAGTCTCCTTCACCGTCCCCGGCGACGTCCGCTTCCGCCCTCCGCTTGCGAGTAACAATCAACACATACCCATCCACATTATGCACGTCTACACGTTCCTCGTGCGGCATTGCCTGAGCATCGGACGCTGAGATATTCTCCAGCCTTCCGGTTGCCTTAGTCTTGGCGTGCCTGTCTCGACCGTACCGGCCGAGCTTGGCGGAATAAGGCTCATCAATGCGATCGTCATATCGTGCAAAGTCGGAGCCGTTCTTGAGTTCTTCCCTTGCGTCAGCCAACACTTGCGCGGATGTCCGGACAGGCTGGTCGCGTGCAGATACCGCCGGGGAGGCCTGCTTGGCTGTTGGCCAGCTACGGAACTCAGGCGTTGTGGGCTGAGGGTCGATGTTGGCCTCTTCTGGTGAGGTTTTCGACATGAAGGCGCTGTATTTCACTAGCTGGCCAGACGGCGTGTCGAGTGCGGCGGAAGAGGCTTCTTCGGGAGGTAGTGAGGCTTCCAGATCCAAACGCAGGCTGCCCCTCACGGTGTTGTTGCCATCCCTCTCGGTATGTGGCTTGTCGTGCGGTTGGGACGTAGGCGCATCTGATCGCTCAGTGTAGGAGTCAGATTTGCTTGCGATCTGGTGGCTTTTATGCGAATCTTTAATTTTGGCCGTGGTTTCCGACGTACGGAAGGTGCGTAAGGATCGTACTCGATGTCGGTCGCGAGTATGACGTGGCATGCTAGCGGCGACGAGACTCTGGGTTGGTGCATGTAGTGTTGATGTTTGTGCATGTCGGAGTTCTGGAGCCTCGAAGCGAGCTGGCAGCGTTCGTGGCGAAAGAGGAAGGAGCGTCCGAGGAGCGGATTGCTCGGTTCAGCAAAAATGATGGGAGAGGTGAAGTGAAGTGGATCTTGATCGACATTTCTCGGCAGCGCGATTAATAACCGTCAGGACTTGTTCGAGAAGAACGGCAGGCACGATCGGCTTTCGAAAGAATCGCGAAGATAGCAGAGTGATCACCGAGACGAGACTCCGACCACATTTACCAGACTCTATTCGAAGATAGATCTGCTATTACTCTCGAATAGACCCGCCTTCTCGTCCGCTGTCAGGAACGTTGCGTTCTCGACCGCCTCAACCTCGAACTCGTACGAGCATGTCGGCGCATATGGATAATCCTACCGTCGCCCTTGTCAGCTCAACCTTCCCTTCTTTACCGCGGAGCATGCAGACTCACCGAACCGTATACCAATTGTGAGGATGGCACGCCATATCCCAGCAGGCCTTCTATCTGATGCGGGAAGACTGGTCCCGCGACATCTCAGAAGGACCGGAAGTCGTCAGTCTGCGCTGCCGGCAGCAAGTTGATATTGATGAGGCTCACCGAGTGCTATATGCGGCCTTGCTCGCGGCCAACAGTGCCGGCGGCTGGGAGGTGATGAAGCGGTCTTCAAAGCTCGGGAAAGAACCACCGCCGTGAGGGACCACCCAGTGGAGAGACGTGAATTTGACGATTGTTTGCGAGATGGTGAGATCCATGAAGGTGCGAGCCGTCTCGAAGTAGATTTCTACTAGGCCTTCTGGGTAGACCGCTGCAGGGTACTGTCAGCTCACGATTCCTGCGCGCTATGGCGCCCCTCAAGGCATGCTTCTCCGGATCGCTGAGAGCATTTGCGCCGCTGTACTCGACCTCCGGGGTGTATCACAATGGTCCGCGGAGCGATGTCTTGCGATGCAGTAAGGTGGGCACTTACTTGGGTTAGCGTCCAGCAGGGCCATTCGCCGTATGCAAGCATGGACCTGTGGGATGGACAAAGATCGCCTCGTGGGTGCTGTTCCGGCTGTCCAAGTCGGCAAACAGTGGCGTAAAGGCATGATTGCCCAGATAGTAGCCTTCGTGATTCGTGAGCAGGCCGGTCCCAGCTGCTCCAAGCCTCTCGCGAGCGTATGTCACCTCCGTGGTGCTGGGCATTCCAGTCAGCTATGCCTGACACTCTACAAGAGCATACTACTCACGCAGCTTCAGTGTAAGGCAGCGGCGTGACGGCAAAGAACGAGAACAGCTTTGGAAGCTTTCGCATGATCTGGCATCTCCGTCAGCACTCCGCCGCGTTGCATCAGGACAACAGGACAGGTCTAAAAGCTGCCTGATACTCATTCAGCAGCCTCGCGAGCGCAGCAGACTTCTCTTCCGAGCCCGGACAGACCACGGAGCCTGGACTTGGAATCGACAGTACGCTATGCCCGATGCTGTTGCTCGCCATGAAGCTCAAATGATCCTCAAGCGTCCAATTTGGTGTCTGGACTTGCCCAGTCGTAGGTACGATGGCATGATACCAGGGCGGAACGATGTGGGCGTGGACGTCGACTCTGCTGGCGTTCTGCAATGCTACCGGGACGTCGATGTGTGGAAGATCGTAGATGGCTTGGATGGAAGAGAGGGCTTCGGAGTCGAAGGGCAGGCATGAAAAGTTGATGCTGTCCAGCTGGGCAGACTGGATGATGCTGCTTGTGACGTTGATCGTCGCTTGCGCCAAGTGAAGCAGCGCCGAACCTAGGAGCAGGATATACATCATCCTCGCGCTGAAGATAGGGCTAGAAGTCAATACTGCGTGGAGAGGCGGTTCTTACAATACGCTTCCTCCAGACCGCGGCCATGCTGGAGATGTCGCACAATGCCTGATAGATTGCCTGCAAAATCATCAATAACTCACGCTTACAGTTGCGATAGTAGGGCGAGACTGAGGTGCGTGGCTACCTACTCAATGTGGTCAGTTTCGGAGATGCGTGGGGTCTCGAAAGCATGTTGATGCAGTGTGCTTGTCAGTTTCATGCAGGTACAGCGGAAGACTCTCAGATCACTGCGCGGATCCGTCAGGTCCCTTACATCCCCGAGAGCCCCATGATGTATATCATCGACCTTGAGATCCCACTTCTGCGCTGTCCTGCCGTGACTGCCCATCTCCTGCTACCAGCACGCGAAAAGCATCGCATCCGACCCGAACTGTCTCCCCCACCCATAATCGTACAACCTCAACTCTTCAAAGCTCTCATTCGGGTAGCCCACCGCGGCCGTGATAGACTGGAAACCGCACTGTTCGAAGTACTGGAAGGTGGTATCATGCTCCTGGTCTCGATAGAATGGCGGTTGCAGGGCCGTATCGGGTGACAAGCGCCAAGTTGGTTGGAATGGTGATGGCCACACCGGAGGCGACAGGTGGGCATCCCGGGAGGCTCTGTAGATGCTGGGGTTCAGGAAGGCATGGTACTTTCCCATTGATGATGACAGACGTCCTTGACCGACTCCGAGAGGGCCTGGCGGTCCCGAGGTGAAGGCCGGCGGTGTTGCGTGTGCTTGACCCATCATTTCTCGTCGTGCATAAGCTGGTCGCCGCGGCAGAGGTAGCTTGCGTCGTGGTGTCCCAAGCATTTCCGAGATGTACGTGTGCGGGTAGGGAGGCTCAGGGGCGGCGAATGCGAAAAGCGAGCGGGCTGGTGTATTCCTCTCGCCGACGTCGAACATGTCGGACGTGCTTGAATGGCGTTGTACGGTGTTTTGTGCGGTTGCGTTTGACTAGGGAGGCTTTGAAGATGAAAGTGCGAGGTTCGCGTCTGTTGAGCTGAGGTGGCGATTGCTGTACGGTTTGGGAAGGTGCGATAAAGTCGAGCATGGAAAGAGCGACGAGGGGGTCAACGTCGCCGTATACTCATGGCATATCGGTCGCTGTGGGGCCCTGTCGAGTAGCAGCGAGCAGCTAAACACCACGCTGAGTTCCCACTGTCATGCCTTCATGCCTACCCTGTATCAGAAGTAGTCGTAGTCCCGTATCTCCTGCGGTCTCCTCCCCAGTCTCTCCAGATCGCTGCTCACGGCGTACACATCCATTGTGTTGATGATCGAGTTCTCCGCTTGCTGCTTCCTCTCCCATACCTTCATCCTCAGCAACCCGTTGATCTCGTCGGGCTCCCCGTACGCTGCCAGGTTTGCCAGTGCCTTCAATAGTCGGACACCCCACTTATGAACAGGCTTCTGCGGCCGCAAGTCATACGCCAATTGATCCTCCAGCGCTCCCTTCCACCGGAATTGGACCTGGTATAGCGCGTATGTCCTCCACCCAGCGTTCGACAAGGGCTTTGCGTGCTGATCCAGGCCCATACCGCCGGCGTACCCGGTCGAGATTTCACTGCTCGCGCGATGCGGTGAAGCCGGTTCAAAGGCATCCGGTCCATCAGGATCGACGTCGTCGTGCGAGGAGAAGTCAACGAACGGCGATGTCGAGGCTTCCTCGACAGGCTTGGGCCGCATCGGGATCGTGAACATGTCGAAGCCTTCAGCGTGAGGGAAGAGGGCATATAGGTCGTCATTGCCCGTTACCAGACCGCCATAGGCTTGCAGTGACGCGGAGACAGTAGGCGAGAGGCCTCCCGCCGGGTCGAGCGCTCTGGTCCGCACCGCTATACCGCCTGCTTGCCGGATGGCCGGCGTCTCCGCGGTGCCTTGAACGGGCGGCGAGGTATTGCGAGGGAGTGCAGGCGCTCGAGAGGACTGCGCCGCTGCAGAGATGGCGGATCTGGGCGTATCGGTCGCAGAGTCAAGCGGCCTCGAGCTCATCGCAGGGCTATCACCCTTGCCTTCACCCTGCGTCGGTATGCCGGCGTCCGAACCGCGCTGCCGCACCCTCTCGCGCTTGAGGTGCTTCTTCGATAGTGCCGTAACGCCCTCCAGCTCCGCTGCGGCGTCCTCAAGATGCTGCCGCCCTCTTTGCACGTGCCCATCACCCCCGTTCTCATACTCCTCTCCCTCCTCCACCTCGCTCGCTATACCCGCGCTTTTGCGTTCGCTTGGCATCTCGTACGGTGAAGTGTCGGAGATGCTGTTTGGGGTACACCCGCAGCACAAGGTCTCGAATTCGTGGGTGGGTGTGGCGGGTGGCGGGAATGGAAGGCACGTCAGCTAAGCGATCCACACATCAACATCAACCTCACTACACGCCCCTCGAAACGCCAGCGGCCGAACATCGGCATTGTGCAATGCGATATATAGTCTTTTACACAACTGGCGTTACAGTACGTTGAAGCTTGGGGCCCGGCTTCGGGTGGTTCATTCTGCCCTCTGTTGAATGAAGTTTACTTCGCAGTTCCAGAGTCGTACGTTGGGATCCGGGGGTTTGTCGAGTCTTTTCGGTCCGGTGATGTGATACACATCTTAGTCGAGGCATCTTACTGTGTAGCGATTGGACTCGAATCACCTTGTACATGCTCTTCGCCGAGTGTGTACGGTGCCCGGACCGTCCGGCTGGGTACCAAGTGCAATGGAACCTCAAAAGTCCTGCAAGAGCGGGAGACTTTATCTTGTAAGCACACCGGGACGCTGGTGTGCTGGCGAGTTTTGCTCTTTTCAGGCTCCTTTCGACTGAATCCTCTCGAACTCCTCTCATATCGACCACAATGCAAAGGCACATCTCACCCACCAACGCCATGCTAATCTGACAGTTTTGTCTCTTCATCCCACCACACCAACATCATCTCGCAGACATGACTCAATCCATCTCCATCTTTGTCTCAAAGTACCCATTCACCGCATCCACAATCTCCGCCTTCTTCGTTCCTACTCCCTTGATCCCCTTCCCCTGCATCCACCCCTTCAACTGCGCCACCGTAAACTTCTTCACCGCATCCTTCGCATACGCCGCCCGCATCTCCTCATCCGTGATCCCACCATCCCCTGCATACTCCCCATCCTCCGCCTTGACCTTCTTGATCCTCCCATTCGACGCTGCGGGAGCCGCGCCACCTGTACGTTTCGCCCCGCCATTGGCCGTAGGCTTCGGGTGCCTGTCGTTGTCCTTCTGCCACATGCGGTACTGATCATCGAGAGTCTTGCCCCATTCCACTACGTACGGTCCAGCGCGCTTGTGGATCTGCTTCCACTTCGGCAATGTCTTGTCCTCGGCCTTCTCCGGCAGATCCTCTTCTAGCGCCAATGCCTGAAGAATGCGATAGAACCACTGCAAACCCGGGTTGGGGTATTTGTGCGGATCGTATACCGCCTTTGGGAGCTGGAGCTGCTGCACAACGACTCTCATGGCATCAATAAGCGGGTCAGGCGCCTTCACCACCTCAGTCTCCGGCGGCTCGCGGATGTCGTCGGCGAAGGGGAGGTGCTTGATCCACAGCCCGGGCGGCATGACTTGCTCGCCTTCTTCGCTTCTCTGCTCCCTGCTGGGTATGAGCGCCGTCAGGGTGGGCTTGGCGTTGCGTCGTGCGATGAACCAGGCCACTGCCATCTTCTGATCGCGCAAGAGCTTTTGATGCAGAGCGGAGAAGACGCGCGTGCTGCCAACGAAATCCTCCTCGGACGGGTAGATGAAGTAGTTCTGCTTGACTTGGGCCCAGACGGGTAACATGCTGAGCGGTTTAAAGCCGATGATGCGGATGACCGGGTCGCCAAAGTGTTTGATCTTCGCCATCTCATCCCCGCTGAAGCTGATCGTTTCGCCACCGAACTTGTAAGCTCTTCGCACCTCAGTCTTCTCGACCGTGCGCGCGGTATCATCGGCGATGAGCTGACCAACGCCCATGACGATCTGCGGCTTGTCGCTGTCCGGCGGGAGGTAGATGTACGAGGTCCGCTTGGGCTCCTGTCGCTTGATCAGGATGAAGCCATTGACGCTGATTTTGAGTCCCGGCCCGATCTCGAAGGGCATGTGGCTGAACATCGCCCGCCGTCTCGCCGAGCGCGATGCGACTGAAGACAGCAAAGACTGCAGTAAGCTGATACCATCCTTAGCGGTGGAGCTTGCAGGCTTGATGTCAGCCGACAGCGGTGCCGGAGCATCGGGATCTGAAGGCGACGCAGAGTACACGATGTCGTTGTAGAACTTGCTGCGGTCGAAGGTGTAGCCACGGTCCGGATGCGAGATTGGGAAGAGCTCGATGGTGACGCCGAGATCGTACAAGTCCTTCGCTCGTACCGCCGCGCTGTTCCTCGCGTCCCGGTTCGAAGCGTGCGGGTAGTCATTATCGGTCACCAAGAACAGCCGTCTCGTGGAGAAGTTGGGCGCTTTGGTGGTGAAGATCTGGTTGGCGCAGAAGAGGACGTTGGCCATGCTGACTTCCTTCTTGCTCGCGACCAGTAAGTCTGCGGCCTCCTCTTCGTCCTCCACCATGCTGCGAAGCTGCTTGACGTCTGCTGCAGCTGGGATATCCAAGTCGGTGAGCAAGTAGCAATGCGGGTACTGCAACCCCCCTCTCCCTGTCTCCTCGTCGCCATCCTGGAACTTGCTCTTCTCTGTGCCGAACAGCAATATGCCCATCATGTCGCTTGAGTTGCTGATAATACGCTGCTGCGTGAGTGCATAGGCGCACTTGAGCGCGGCGATGGTAGGTGAGAGCATGGTATCCGGCTTCTTCTCGTCGCCGTCGGTGGGTTTGGCGAGCATACTCTCACTGACGTCGATTGCGAAGAGCACGGCATCTTTGCTGGTCTTGTAGCCCGACTCGCCCACCTCCTCCTCTTCCTCATCGTCGTTGTCGGAGCCGCGGCCGTGGTTAGAGGGGTCGGACGTCGTGTCGCGGTACGGGAGGGATGCCATGTCTTCAAGCGAACATTAGACTTGCATACCTGATGGAGGGAAGCTGACATGAAGTCATCTCGTCCGAACGAACACTCAAGACCTAACATTGCTGAGGCACAAGGGACCAGGCAGACGCGCCGGGGAACGCGATGGGGACGCTGTGCACGTCATCGCTTCGACTTCCCTTGACAGCTTCAACTTCACACCTAATGCATCTTCTTGCTCACTCTTTCCAGATCTGAGTCTGCTTGTAGAGCATACCGTTCCCACTCCTTTAGGTTCTAATCGAGAAACAAGAGTCATGAACGCTGCACGCTGACTTTTGCGGCGATCGCAGCGATCGCAGCAATTTTACTCTCGTTGTTTGCAGCATTGCGAACTGTGGACGGGGAGAGGTAATCTGGGAATGGGTGTCATACCTCTGCCGCTCGGATGGCCGTCGCCATATTCCAATAATCCACGCATCTGTGTTCAGCATGCTCAGTCAATGTATTCGAATGTTCAACCTTCCAGGCACCAGACGCCCAGCCCACAACTCTCTCTTGTCGAGGAAGGCACGTTCGTGGGTAGCTCCAGCTTTTCCACTTTAAGGTGCGTGGTTGATCTCGCCGCATACAAAGCTTCACTTTCGCCGCCAGTGTCGAAACAGGCTTGACCGAGATTACCTGAGTCTACTAGGGTGCGTACAGTCGTTCAAAATCACCCAGGCAGAACCAGCTGACATTGTCCGCAGCCACCTCACCGTCATGGCGGCACTCTCGAAACCCTACATCTTCGCCATACCACCGGAGCTCCGTAACCGGATCTACGAGCTCGCGCTGGTGGACAACTAACGCATCCCGCTCAACATTCACACGGCCCAACCAGCCCTGCTTCAGACATGCCGTCAAATCCGCGCGGGAGCCATCACCATCTACTACGATAACAAATTCAGCTTCGAGGTCCACGCTTTCGATGGCCTGGCGGTCACGCCCTTCCGCAGACTGCTCCTCATGTACCGCATAGCCACTACAAAGTCGGGCAAGAATCTTAGTCTCCGGCTCTGTCATTGCTGTGACGGAGTTCTCTTCTTACTCGCGGCCTGGCTCGAAGCCTTCCATGAAGACACTGACAAGCTCGTCGTGGGGCTTCGCCAGGTCAAGCAGGCGGGCAACGATAGCCGAGCGGCGATACTGGCTACACGCACGTTCGGGGTGGTCAGGGCGATGCGCAAGGCGCCGTGGGACGAGGTCGAGCTAGTGCTGCAGGTGTTTTACGATGCGATTGAGGACTTCCAGGAGCAGGACTATGGTGTCGAGCATTCCGATAGCTCCCATGAGGAATGAGAGGCAGCCCGGGGTGGTGACAAGAAGGTGGGTCGCGTGAATGGCGTTGCTCTACGCGCGCTCCACCAAGGTGCCCCGAGACGTTCGTGGGGCTTTGATGACAGCCTCGTACGCTGATGCGATGGGTTCTGAATTATAAACGTTATGGCTACGGCACGAACGGGATGCGTGTGCCCACCCGCTTCCGGTACGCGCGGTAGTCGTCGCCGAAGAACTCGATGAGCGTTCGCTCCTCAGCTGCAGACAACACGTTAGCATACTAGCTTCAACAATCTGCTCTCATACGTTCTCACTCACCTTTCACCCTCGTGTAAAAGAACCTCCACAGCGCCAGTGCGTACGCGACCAAACAGACCTTATTCCCAACCAACACCTGGGTCCCCAAGGCCCACCAGAAAAACCCAAAGTAACTCGGATGCCGGCTCCACGAGTAAATTCCATGAGTCACGAGCTCATGCCCTTCCTTCCGCGTCTGCACCGGCGTGTGGTTGAAGTTCGTCCCCGCCTGCGCCATTGCCGTACTCCGCGCCACCTGCCCGACAGCCACGATCACCAGCCCCAGCGCGATGCTGTAAGGTGGGAAGACGAGCACGCGCTGGAAATCCGGGAACCAGTACCGCGTGAGAACGATCTCCAGCGCAGCGCAGGTGTGCGCGGCATTGTACGCCGTGCCGTTGTTGAAGAGCAGGAAGCTGGCCGCGCGGACGGTGGGGAGGTTGAAGCGGGCGGTGATGTAGTACTCGAGGAAGTGGAAGAGGCTGAGGCAGGCGAAGAAGGCGGGGAGGCGCCAGATGCGATCCGGTTTCTCGACGGCCAGGTAGAGGGTCAGGAGGAGGCAGGCGGCGAGGGTGAAGCCGCAGCCGAAGGCTTGGAGGCCGATGGAGGTTAGGCTGCGGCTGCCGGTGCGGAGGAGGGTTGGGTCATGGGGGACTGGAGCGACGTTGCCGGGGTAGCGCTTTTTGAGGACGTCGAAGTCGAAGCGTGGTCCCTCTTCGTCGTCGTCGTCGTCGTCAGGTGAATGGGTCGGGATGAGTGGGATGGTGGCGGGCGTGCCTTCTGCGTTGGCTGGCTCTGGGAGGTGGCCATTGGCGGAGGAGCCGGAAGTGTGGGCGACGGACTGGCGAGCCATGGTTGTAAGCCGGAGGCAGGTAAAGGTGTCACCCTGTGTCCATGGTATTTAGATATAGCAACCGTGATGTCCGCGGCTGTCACATGCTTAGTATTGTCGCGCCGGCACTACGCCGCATACAGTAGGTGCGCGTGGAATGTGTGCGTCGTGGCGTTACCTCCAAGAGTACGATCCATCGTGAGGTCTAGTGAGTTCAAGATTATTAGCACTTGAGTCGCTGGCGACGGACAAAACGACTGTCATTCCCTTAATTTGAAGACTGAATCCCGACTGCACCCCTTCATGTACCCGACCGTCGCTTCCGAGTCCTACACATGCCGTCGCTAGAAGAGAGCAAGAGGCAGGTAAAGGAGAGCCTACATCGGCAGGAACAGGAGCTCGACCATGACGATATACTAGCCGGCTTGGAAGAGGAGATCGATAGGCACAACGTCGTCAAGGAGGATGTCCGGCAGACGATGCGCAGGAGCAAGCGTGGAAGGGCGGAGGAGCACTCGGAGAAGGCTGAGCGACCTGTGAAGTTCCGCTTCAAGGACGGCGTCGAGGTACCACAGAAGCGCAGGCACCGATCACATCACGACGGTAGCGAAAGCCGTCGGAAACACGAGAAAGATAACTACCCGACACCGCCGAAAGATGAGACCGAGTCTGCACATCCTTTCCCGCGCGAGCCTACAAACATCAACGAGCGGGGGCCTACCTCCGGCGACGCCGCATTCCGCGAGTCCCTCTTCGATGCTCTGGCCGACGACGAAGGTGCGCTATACTGGGAGTCAGTCTACGCTCAGCCCATCCACGTCTACTCGCGACCGTCCGTGCCTTCACCACAAGGCGAATTGGAGCAGATGAACGATGAAGAGTATGCTGCGTACGTCAAGACTAAGATGTGGGAGAAAAAGCACCCGGAAATCTTGATGGAGCGGGAGCGCAGTGAGCGGAGGCGGAGGGAGGAAGAAGAGGAGCGGACAAAGAGGCGGGAAGAGTTCCTGAGACGACGGGAGCAGGCTGCTTGGGATAGGGCTGAGCGCAAGGGTGCGAGGCGGCATGCTCGTGCGTCTGATCAGGAGAGTGGTGACGAGAAGCCGCAAGAGTACGCGTTTGCCGGCGAAGGGAATAGCTATGCCGATGTGCCTCTTAACAAAGCGCGGCGGAGCGAGTACGCGTCCGCTTGGACAAAGTATCTCGCTGCGTGGGACAAGCTGAAGTTGGAGCTACTTGACGAGCGTAGTGCGCCGGCGACCGACCCAGTCTCGCCATCGAAGCGCGTGCCATGGCCAGTCCTCGCCTCGAAGCCTGTGATCAGAGCCAACATCGAGGACTTCATGCGGCATGCACCAGCAGATGATGAGCGGACAAAGCTACAGTCGTTGAAAGCGGAGAGAGTGCGGTGGCATCCCGATAAAGTCCAGCAGCGGCTTGCCGGTGCGGAGGATGAAGGGACGATGAAGCTGGTGACTGGCGTCTTTCAGGTTGTGGATGCGTTGTTCGAGGAGCGGGCAAAGGGTGGCTGAGTACGGCAGTGTGCTACCTTACTTTCCGCACTCTAATGCCGCTTACTGCGGAAAGTGCTGGCCCTGAAGCTACGCCCCCTTACCCGTGGGATAAAGCTCGTGCTCTTGCACCATCGCGGCATCGGCATATTTAACTTCACCCATATCATATATCGGGCGAGAACACATCAATAGCGATACACCATCAACACGAACCAATAGAGCGCTGGGTAAAGATCTCGACACTAACCCTACCCACCCTGACCACAATCGTGGGCGAAGGACCCTGCCCCTTCTTCAACATCCCGGCAGAACTCCGCAACGAATCTACCGCCTCGCCCTCCTCGAATCCGAGCGCATAGACTTACACCGCCACTACAAGATTCCCCCAAATTACTCCGCTTCAACCGCCAAATCCGCCGGGAAGCCATCGGCATATGGTTCACGGAGAACACTTTCCAGCTCGGGCTGCTGGATCTAGACTTGGCCATGATGATCCACTGGCATGGTCTGCTCGAGCGGTACCGCGCACGGGGGGTGCATGATACCATCTGGAAGGTCACGGGCATGAAGAAGTGGGAGAATGTGGTGGACGGGTTGAGGATCTTGCACGCCACGTCCTTGCCGGGGTTTGAGACGCGGAAGAATGGAAATTAGTGGGATGCTGGGCGGCGCGGGTGGGAGATCGTCGAAGAGTTTTGCGATGCCGAATGGTGTACTGCGGATTTGGCGTTGAAGGGGTTGCCCGCGCACTCGCTACGATTGCACGGTGCTGATGTGGCTTATGGCGGTCTTGAGGCGACGAGGCATAATGACTAGGGATCGGTAGCTTTCACAGTCCAGAGTGTTGCACTGCTATACTTACTCTCATCGAGCACCTGCGCTTATTACTCTGCTTCGAACAAGGGGTACTCTCACACCCCGACCTCCTTCGCTCTCGTGATGAAATTGCACGCTCATGCCGCTTTATTATAGGAGACCGACGGCGCATTTGCATTCTACGGTAGGCAACACTGCGCCATTTTGTTACACCACAAAACGCCGAAAGGGACGAAACGCCAATTCCACTTGCCACGCACCCACCAAGCAAAAGGGGTATCATAGCGTAGCGCACCAAACCCAGACCCCGCCAACCATCGCTTAAATTTATACTCTCTTGCGCTTCCGAGAACGCAAGTGGTAACCGCCAGTCTCCCCGCCGCCTTTGCCATGCTCTGCGTCCTAAGCAGCCATACTCGCCTTCCGACTCGCGCCCGCCCCACCGCCAATCGTCATGCTCCTCGCGCCAGGCACGACACTCGCTTTCTTCGCGTGAGTAAGCGCATTGGCGTCCACGTTCGACGGTGGCTGCTGCGTCGCACCCCCGAAGAACCCCGTCCCGCCTCCCGCACCCCCAAAAAACCCTCCCCCACCCGACCGATCTCCCATGGCACTCGCCAAGATCCCTCTA
>NAJQ01000054.1:18557-61199 GCA_005059865.1 Friedmanniomyces simplex
GGGCCGGCGTCTCTGGCGCGGTAGGGGTTTGGGGGGTTGTCCGGGGAGAGGGAGTTTCCGAGGCTGTTGCGGGCGAGTAGTGAAGAGGTGGATATGGATTCGGACGAGGAGCGGTAGCTCCTTGGAAGCTTCATAGTTCCGTGCAGTATCGAGGACCAGTGTTCTATACACAACTTGCCCGGCTTCCCTGCGAAGCAAAAAGGACGAAACGCCAATTCCACTTGCCACCCACCCACCCACCAAGCAAAAGGGGTATCATAGCGTAGCGCACCAAACCCAGACCCCGCCGACCATCGCTGAGGGTTATACTCTCTTGCGCTTCCGAGAACGCAAGTGGTAACCGCCAGTCTCCCCGCCGCCTTTGCCATGCTCTGCGTCCTAAGCAGCCATACTCGCCTTCCGACTCGCGCCCGCCCCACCGCCAATCGTCATGCTCCTCGCGCCAGGCACGACACTCGCTTTTTTCGCGTGAGTAAACGTGGTGGCGTCCACGTTCGACGGTGGCTGCTGCGTCGCACCCCCGAAGAACCCCGTCCCGCCTCCCGCCCCACCAAAGAACCCTCCCCCACCACTCCCACTCCCACCCGACCGATCTCCCATGGCACTCGCCAAGATCCCTCGAATCCTATTCCCCACATATCTCCCCCTCAACGGCACCCTCTGCACCCCCCAAATCGGTCCCCCACCCCCCCAACCACCCCGAATCCCCTCCATAACCTCCGCGCACTCCACCTCCTCATCCACCACTAACCTCCTTCCCCCCTCTCCAAGCAAGAAATCCTCATCGTCCAGTTCCGGAGCGTTGGCGTCGAAAGCGGCTTTCTGCATCCGCGCCTGGTTGCGGCGCTGGTAGTCGGCGAGCAGTTTGTCGTAGGGGGCGCTGCGGCCGGGGACGCCGCGCTTGGCGCCCATGGAGTGGGATTTGCAGGTTAGGGAGCGGGCGCATTGGCCGCCGAGGGGGAGCTCGACGCCGCATTGGCGTTCCACGTCTACGGGGGCTGCAAAAAAAATCAGCTGTCGTTGGCCTTACACACGGGGTATGATGTTGAGTCTTACCTTTCGGGCGGGCGGGCTTAGCCTTTTCGACATCCTTCTTTTTCTTCTTCTTCTTGGGCGCCTCGTTGTCGCCTGTGGCTTCGTCCACGGCTTTGCGCTTCTTACTCGCCGTCAACCCACCGCTTCCATTCGCTCCCGTAGCAGCCGTCTTCTTGCCCGCAGCGCCTTCCTCGCCTGTCCCTACAGCTTCACCCTCCGCGTCGCTATCTCCCGCCAGCTGCCCTGCTCCCCCTCCCTTTTCCTTCCGTGCCGCAGCATCCCTCGCATCCTTCGCCTCCTTCTTCTTCCGCTGCTTCTCCTGCTTCTTATTCAAACACTTCTCAATATGCGCCGGCATAGCATGTTTCAGCACCGGCCGCTTGCAATGATTGCACTTCAGCACTTCCGGCTTGTCAGCCATGAGACGGCCGGTCGGGAAGGCGCGGGCGAGGGAGGCCGGGATCTTGTTCATGGAAGACGATGCGTCGTGCTTGTTCTCTTTGTCTTTGTCCTGCTGTCTCGCGGTCCCTCCCGTCGCGACTTTGGAGTCCCAGTTCCCCGGTTTCTCGAGGACGGGGAGGGCCTTGCGGACATCGTCTTTGAGCTTTGGTTTGGTGATGGCGGCGAGGTCGTCGAAGAGGGAGTCGAGGGGGATGGCGGCGCTGTCGTCGGGCTTGCTGGGTTTGGGAGTGGCGGCGGCGGCGGGAGCTGGAGGGGGGGAGGATTGTTAGATGAGGCATGTGAGGGAGGAATGGAAGCCTTCTTACTCTTGCGGGCTCCGTTGGGCGCCATCTTGACCTCACGTCGTCTTCTTGTCGAGCAGCTAAGAATGTCGCCTACATGTACAAGCAGGCGTTCATCGAAAGTGGAGGGTGCAAGTGACGCAAGAAGCAAGAGCGATCCGGTCGCATGTGATCGCATCTTCTCGGCCCGTGAGCCGAGACATCGGGCCGATGAACGGAAGCACTCCCAAGACTTCGTCGTTGTTTGCTCGAGTCTTCCATCACTCCCAGCTCCCGGTCGTCCTGACTTGTCGATATGCGCCTGATTAAATGCATAGGTAAAGATCTCGGGCGAGTACGGTGAGTACATCGCGCCTTCCTCCCTTGCCCAATTGCGATGATGATCAAATATCACATATACGCAACAATGGAATTACCGGCCGACACCCACAAAGGTCGCTGGCGATAACTCAAGGCTTTTACAGTACTCACTCTGTTCTCGCCTCATCTCGAACGCAGTGAATGGCATACACTGACCCGGATCGTAGATACCATGCCTTACCGATCAATACCGAAGGCATAGCGTCCAGACGATGACAAGACCCGGATTCACTCCCCAATCGTGGCTATTGTGCCAGTCTTGTTGATCGTTACGCGAAGCAAGGAGCCTTGTGGTAGACCCGCCCAACATGCCTCTTCTCGGGCCGACCATGGAAAACAGGAACCACGTTTTCCAGACCATAAAACCACGGTGTATTGCCCTCAGCCAGGCAGCACTCGCCCTCAACGGACCAACAAGCAAGACGCAACCCGTCACCGAGCGACTCGATCAAGTTCACGCAAGTCTCTCTGGCCTCACTGCTAACAATGCGTACGCCTTGGACCCCAAGCTCGCCGACTACGCCTTCTTCCCCATTTCCCATGTCCTCAAACTCAGCCAGAAGCTCCCCATCCGCTGTCTAGAACTCAGTCTCCAATGCATCGCCATTCTTGTCCGCGATGGATGGCGAGAGCGGATAGAGCCGCAGCTCGCGGCGCAGATCATCATCTTGTGTACGCTGATGGCCGAGAAGAAGCCGAAAGGTTTCGCATTCAGCGAGACGACGGAGGATTTGCAGGCTGCGGCGTTTTGGTGTTTGCATCATGTTTTTGTTGCTGCTGCTGGGAGCGCAGAGTGCAAGGCTTTCCTAGCATCCGAGGCAAACTTCCCGCAGCTGGGCCAGACGATTACGGTCGTGCTTGATGGGGTTCACGAGACTGCGTCTTTTGAGCCGCAAATCGCCGCTACGAGTGCGTTGCAGGCTCTTGTCAATGGTGTGGCGGGGAGGGAAGTCTGCGCCAGCTTTCTGCCAGGGATGGTGAGTAGGTTGACGAAGACTTTGACGCCGAGTACGAAGCAAAGACGGAACCATCGAGTTCTAATTGGGTGCTTGAGCGTATTGAGCACACTCTTGCGGACGACTTTGAGCGATGAGCCTGCTGTGGAGGCTTTTGTGAAGGGCAAGAAGCATGAGAAGAGTATCATCACCGAACAGTGGAAGGACACGGCGGCGATTCAGCTGAAGCCTGCCTTGGTGTCCATCATGCGCCTGCAAGCTCATGATAGAGAGAACGTCAGAGAATCTTTGGTGAAGCTCTGCGTAGTGCTGCTCAAGCATTGCCGGAAAAGTCTCGCCAATTGCTCTCCGCTTGCGTTGGAGACACTTCTCACTCTATCCGCCACAGAATCAGAAAGCTCGTCACGCATGCAACTCGAGCTGCTGCTCCGAGCGGACCCTTCGTTATCTGGCCTACTCCAGTCGACCGTCTACGATTGGCTGCAATCCCTCCCGACCGTCATGCAAGGCGCTGATGAGCAAGCGAAGGTGCGGAAGATGGGGCAGATTAGGACGGCTTACGGATTACTGGTCGATAGCGGTGCCGACACTGCTGTGATCGACCGGATGCTGGCGGGCAATTTACGGGATAGTGTGGTTATTACCTTGCAAGCATCCAGTGGAAAGATAGAGGAGTCATCTCTGGTCTCGCCCGTGCAGTCACTAGATCTGGCTGTGCTGGACGAGGCGAGAGGAAGTGTTGAGTTCGGGCAGCCGCTGGTCAAATATCGTGGGCAGGAAGAGGTGGTTTCGAGCATCGAGGGTTTTGCGCGGCTCATCAGCAAGTCCTCGTCTTCATCTGCTTTCGCCACTGATCTTGCATGGTCACTTCGCTTCTCCAAAGGCGAGACACAGGTCGCGACCTTCTGGCTCCTGCTCACCGTTACCCAAACAGCACTCCAACACAAAGATACCGTCAGCGACTTCCTGACCTTTGACGATGACGACCACGCCACAAGCTACACCGACCACCTCGAAGACCTCTACGCCTTCGCTCTCACCGTCCTCAGCACCTCCTCCACCACCGACTCCGTGGAACCACCCGACCCCCGCCTCCAAGCCCTCGCCCTCCGCACCCTCGCCCTCCGCGCCCAGACAGCCGGCCCCGGTTTCCGCCCCGACCTCATCGATGCCCTCTACCCCATTCTCCACACCCTCGCCACACCGAACCCAACCCTGCAATCCGACAGCCTCACCACTCTCAACATCCTCTCCACGGCCTGCGCCTACCCTTCCGTCCGCGATATCATAGTCGAGAACGTGGATTACCTCACCAATGCAGTAGCGCTCAAACTCAACACTATGGGGTTTGGGGGTGTGGAGCCCCAGGCGCCGCAGGTGCTGTTGATGATGGTTAGGTTGGCGGGACCGGGGTTGGTGCCTTATTTGGAGGATGTGGTGGAGAGTGTTTTTGCGGTTTTGGAGGGGTGGCATGGGTATGGGGTTTTGGTTGAGATGCTGTTTGGGGTGCTTGGGGTGGTTGCTGAGGAGGGGGTTAAGGCACCAGGGTTAGCGGGTGGGAGAGAGAGGTTGCAGGGAGTAAGTGAGGAGGAAGAGGGTTGGAGGGCGGCTAGTGTGGACAAGCTGGCGGTAATGTTGAGGGAGAGACGAGGGGAGGAGGAAGCTGTGGCGAAAGAGGAGGGCGAGAGTGAAGCGCATCCGCGACAGCCTTGGGGAGGCGTTGAGGCTGGCGATACGAATGCTAACGCCTCTGCTGACGACGGTGCTGACGACGAAGAAGCGCTCACTTCACAGAACCAGCCAGCTGACGACGATGACCCGCCGCCACCAGCTCCGAAGACCTACAGTCTCCTCCTGAAAATAACGGACCTGACGCAGCACTTCCTGCCCTCAGCCTCACCATCCTTACGCACTAATCTCCTGTCTCTCATACGCACGACGGTGCCAGCGCTAGCACGGCATGAAAATTCCTTCCTACCTCTTATTAACACCTTGTGGCCGGAGATTATGAGTAGGCTGGACGACGAAGAGGCTCACGTACAGGCTGCAGCGCTAGAGATCGTGGGTGTATTGTGTGAGGAGGCGGGTAGTTTCATGCGGAGCCGGGTTGTGCAGGTGTGGCCGGGATTGAGGGAGATGTATGGGAAGGTAAGGGATGAAATCGTCGGTACCGGTCACGTTGACGGTCAGAAGCGGAAGACCACCACGACCAATACCACGGCCAGCGATACTGGCCGGTCGTTCGAACGAGCTCTCGCACACCTCCAGTCCGTCCCGGAGGACTACACGAACACCGCCACCCGCCTGCAATGGGAAGCCCTACTGACTTGCCTCACGACCATCGTAAGCAACGTGCCCTTACCGCCGGAACTTTTCGATGATGCGCTTGAGATGCTCGGGCCCGTTCTGCGGAAGAAGGAATTACATGAGGCACTGCAGGGGAGGAATGGAAATAGGGATGCGGTGTGGCTTGCTATGGTGAAGATGGGGTTGGTTGAGAGACCGGCGATGCCGGTGATGTTGACTGAGATGGAGGGGAGGGGGTGGAGGGTTGCGGGTTTGCCGGTGGTGGTGCGTGGGTGAGTTGTAACTCGTGGGCACAGAGGGTGGTCGTGCTGCGATTGCAACCTCGCCGCAATGGCGACTGCAGTCAGATGCGACGGCAAACTCCCAGAACATACGCGAGAATGTGCTATGGCCAGAGCCGCAACAACGCAAGCATGTGCAGATTTGTCATGGCAATGCAACAAAACAGCTGAGCAGGAACACGGTTCGCCACCACAACTATCGCCCATACGAGAGTGTTGCCCGGAGTGAAGACGAAGGGTGTTTGCCAAAAAAACGCGGGCGACGGGCAAGCGTTTGATGCATTGCGTTGCGCGTTTGTCGCATGAGAAGCGTGTGTGCAGCTTGCGTCTGCAAACACAGCGACGCAAGCTTTCTAGAGCAACAATCATATTTGGAGCCAGCTTGTCTCGCATAAGTATATGGTGGGAGGTTGCCGCCGGGGTTATTGACGGTCACCACAACTGTTACCGTAGGGACTGGACAGGACGAACCCGCTCTCACCTTCGGTCCTCTACGAACGCCGTGGGCCACCTCGCCCCTCTCGATACTGCGCAGCAGCGCACTCAGTTCAGCTCCATTGACGAGGTCGACCACGGGTTCCATCCATCACCAGCACGCAGCATATCACAACGAATTCTGTCAGCGGACTCAACAACACTACTTCAAGGCCCAACGACGGAACCTCATCGGCCATGTGCTACCACAAGTACACCCACTACAATGCCTGCAAGGCCCACATCCCCATGCACACGCACATGTGCCAGAAGAACATCACCGAGGATGCCACGCGCGTCATCTTCTGCGAGGACTACCGGACCGTGCAGCTCCGGCTGAAGCAGAGTTGTCCGCATTGCAGGCCGCGGTCGGCGTCGTCCGAGTTGCTTATGTCGAGTGGTGGGCATGGAGGGATGGGCGGGATGAATGGGGTGGAGTATCCGACGCCGCCGAAGACGGGGACGCCGTAGAGTGTGCGCGGGGTGAGCAGCCTTGGCTCGATGTTAGTGAATGGAGTGGTAGGGGTACGCTCCGAAGGAGATGTGGTGGGGATGAGGCCATTGCTGTTGCCCTGGCCTGTGTGTGTGTGTGAGCAGCGAAGAATGCAGGCCTCGCCGTTCGCCTCGCAAGGGGTTAGCGGCGTCCGGCGATTACTGATCGAAGGCAAGCAACAGCTCAGAACGACGAATTGGTCAGTGGTCGCACAGCGCGTGAGCCGGCGACCTGGATGTTGCTGAGGAAGGACGAGCTCCGGCTTGCGTTGGGCATCAACAACGAGTCCTTGCTCGACGACGACTTGGTTCGAGATCCTACCGTGCTGGAACCAGTGTAGACGCTGGTGCTTTTGGGCAGCCAGTGCTTACGGGTTGTGTATGATCATCACAACGATGGACTATGATGCGGGATCTTGGGTGCCGTCTTGGAGACGCGCGGGGGGTGGTCCGAGTGGCTGTCAGGTAGATCGCGGAGCGCGGTAGACGGCAGGCAGGACGCTGGTTTGGAAGTCCGGGTGGGGTGGCGATGGGGATCGAGCATCGTGGCGGAAAGAGGGGTGAAGATCAGGGGATCGTGGGAGCCTAGGTGGCGTGGACGGTTAATACCTGGTTTCGACAGGGCTGAGTACTCGACGCAGCCTTTCGAAGGTGTCAGTCCATGATGACAATACACTTGGGGTGGTTCTTCGCTCTGGCTTCAGCCAGGCAGTATGCTTCGTCACACCCCACTGCTACTACGTTCGCTGCAGCCGCAACGATGACAAGCACGATCGTGCTCTTGAGGTGCCGCGAACACATGCATAGGTGCAGGTCTTATTAGCGTTCAAACACAGTCCATCTGGTTGTTTCTGCACTGATGCCCCAAACCGTCGATCCCACCAGCTGTAGCAGCAGTAGCCCGTTGCCGTCGTCGTGACAGAGACTACCTCCTCTGCTGCCTCTAGTATAGGCTAATATATTAGCGCTCAATGTTGTTCGTGCCCGGTGTTGCGTATGCTCGTGCGGGCGAAGTAGGACGCACAGTGCAAGTGCACTCTCCCGAATCTCAAATCATGAGACAGACTACAATAGTAGCACAGCGACTCGTAAGTAGGTACACGTAGAAGTCAGCTGGTTGGGCAGCAATGTTTCGCCTTATTAGCGTGTAATAGCATTTGGTTGCTGTTGCTGTATATGTAGAGTTTTGCGGAACACGGGAAAGGACGCATGGCGTGCCCTGCTGAAGTCAGATCTTGAGGCATGCGATTCGTTGGAACCTTGGTGTTCGCGCCATCTAGGGCGAGTACAGTAGAAGTTTGAGGGTTGATCGGAGCAGACCGAGGTCCCTTGTATGAACGGATGTATACTGTGTCGTGCTAGTGACCATCGAGTCGTTGTTGGACCTGCACGCCGCGGTCGTAAATCGGGAGAGTTAACTCCCATCAGCTAGGGGTTGCGCGGCGAGGGCATTCTTCGCTCTGCGCCGATGCCAGACCCGGTCTCGAAGAACTCGCACTTCCTACCGATTGCCGCCTTTGAGACAGCGTACATGTACGCACTCACAATGCTTCCTGCCAGCTACACCGCACTCAAGCAACCGCATGTGAACATCCACGTTAGAAGCCGCGGCCCAAGGCTAGAGCACGCCGAGAAGAACCTACGTCCCGGTAGTAGATGTTTTAGACTTCACGCGGCGTTGTCTCGGCGCGCGTCCTCCATGGGACCATCGCGGTTGATTTTGATGTGTGTTCACTTGAATCGTGACGGATGTATCTTCGTTTCCTGTTATAGACGCACGTTAGCAGTCGAAGTGGTCCGGGTTCCGGTCGACCGCCCGCAGCGTCCGAGCTGTGGTTGTTTGCGATTGAGTTCGCCATCAACATGAGTAGTCGAAGCGTCGAAGGGCACGCCGGCGTGACGCCGCACGCTTCGTGAGTCGTGGGGGACTTGCTTGTGCTGGCCAAAGGGCCGAGCGATTCGGAGCGAATTCGGAGCGCGGAGGGGCACGGGACCAGGCAGACCATTCTAGGTTCTTCCCGCGGGCTTGGCTTTGGAAGGCACGCAGTAGTAGTCCCGCAGGGCCTCTGCGAATGGTTCGAACGCCTCGGGTTCACGCACCCGCACATCTCTTTCGCACGCACATGACATCGTTGTAGCAGCGCATGTGATCATCGGTTCCTGCAGGTACATGTACTTGCTGAGGCTTGCAGAAAGTATGTAGTGAGGCAGCAAAAACGGCGATGGTGGGGTAGGCGCAACGGCAAGAACGATCGGCAAATGGGGCGAGGGTAGAATACACGACGAATCTTCGATGCATTGCAGGTGGTGGATACCAATGAAAGTGTATGTACCTGACTGATGTGAGTGGTTAACGAAGGTTGCAGGCTACGGCTCAACCTAGTCTCGCATACAGACAAGGTGGTTGCAATCGAATTGTCCTGGAGTGGTGGTGGTGGTTTGCTTCTAGGACTGTACTTCTCACCAGAATCGATCGAATTCTTGTTAGCAAGGTGCCTTACGGTTGTTGGCTCCGTAAAGCTGTTTCCCTCCACCGGACCACCCGCTCGCTACGAGAAACTCCATGTTGCTCATCAATGTGCCGACAGGCCAGCGTTGCATTAGGGCACGCGGTAATGCCTGTTCAGCACGCGGCTGCAGAGCAGGTACCTGCGTTATGCTCCATGCCTATCTACTCACACACACACGGAATCCTCTGCGACTTTGTTGGTGCCTTCTCCCTTTGCGGGAAATGCGCTCTGGTCAGCAGGCAAGTTTGCGATGATCCGGCTGCCGAAGCAGGTCGGGAAGGCGTGACACCATGAACGGGTACGGAGCATCTCTTCGAATGCGTGCGGGCAGCACAGAGTCACATCGGGCACGCTGTGCCAAAAGGCCGCAGTCTTCCCCTGCGTCGTTGATGAGACGGATGGTTTGGGAGTCTGAAGGATCGTCCTAACCGATGCATAATGTCGTCTTCGCTTCGAACGACAGGTTACAGGTCTGGGGAGCTGCGCTTCGTTCGTCGCTCGTCGCTCATCTATTGTTTCTTTTTCTCTCTCCCGTTTCACATGCCTGTCCCGGGCTATCGTCATGCTCGTCCAACGAGGGCGCGACAGGGTAAATTTCCCGGGCCGGCGCCTTAATGCACGGCTTGCAGGTTGCAGCAGTTTTCTGCAAGCCAGCTTTTGCCCTGGCTCAGAAGGATGCTGCTGCTGCTCTTACGAGGTACGGCAAAGCACCGAAGCGTGAATGTGCCTGCACGATGCTCAAGGAGGAGGAATGGATACCAACACACAAATGCTTAGATGCTACCGTACTATCGGCGCTGTTGTCGGGGTCTGGGTGAAAAGTGTAACACGCCTTTGTCTTGGCGATCGTCTGTGTTCCGGGCGGAGGCAGCCAGCTCTTCCACGTGCGCCAAGCGACGAATAAGTCCCGCTGACTGCAAACTCTAATTTCACCCAGGATCGACAGCTCACTTGCCGAGTCAGGCTGATCGAGAGCACCAGGACGGAATTTCACTAGTCTTAAGGTTTCGGCCAGTGGGAATGGTCGGCTTCTGGGTTCCTGCGGATAATCACAGGCCAGACGTGCCGCAACCGAGTCGGCGTTCCGGATAGCGAGGGCCAACCAGATCCCAACGGAAGGAGGGGCGCCAGAGAGTCAGTCAGTCAGTCCACTTGCCGACGTCTTGGGATTTGCCCTCGTGGGTGAGGCTGTCAGTTCGGGAGTGAGATCGTCGACGGGCATGCCAACGGGTACAACCACCCACGTTTTTACCGGACCACGCTGCAGGAACCGCAAGCCTGTGCACGAGCAGACAGAGCGCAGCCAGAGCTCACGTTGGGCTCGGCCCTCCGGCGTCACGACATCGGCAGGCAAGCGTGAGGCGTTTCCGGGGCGCGCACGGGTTCCCGGCGCGCTCGCAAGCTCGTAACACTGACTCTATCGGCGGTCAAGCTTGTCTGCTTCTCGTAAAGGGCCTGCTTCGCCATGCGGCCACACCCTTCGCTTAGAGCTAGATCGCCGGCGCAAAGCACAGGACGTCTCCCCGGCTGGCTCCTGCTCGAGCGCCGCCCCGTCTTTGCTTGCGGCGCGGCGCTGCATCGAGGACCAGGTGGGCCTGTCCATTTTTGCCTGCCTCCCTGATCTCTCTCTGCCACTCTGTGAGAAGGCCCAAACGTGGCGGCAGGCTGCAGAGGTCAACCCTGATAGCTGAGCCCTGTCTCCCCTGGCATAAACCAACGTAACAGCCTTTCGTCCCACTTGTTGTAGCGTGACCACTACCCACTCTGCGACCTGACACCACCTTGGGATAGGCCCATCGCTTGCGTTTGCATTTCATTCGATCACTACTGCGACTCTATGCGAACGGCGAAGATACCCGAACGCTTGCTGTGATCGCACCTTTGTCCCTCTCTTATGTATACGGATCAGCACAGAGATCGCCGGACTGGAAAGGGAGAGCAGACGCCGCAGCAGCAGCTTGATAAACTCGTGGCCGCCGGATTGCTGGGCACACAGTTTGGGGGAGGCGACAGGAAGGGCAAAAGCGTAGGGTTCAAGGCAGAGGTCCAAGATATCCGTACGCGGCATCTCAGCCCCAGCGATCTGCGACAAGCCCATTGTCTGTCGGAAGAGTTGGTGGCTGACCAGAGTCTGCCTTGTCTCAGGTACTAAGGAGAGTCGAACGTCTCAGAAGGGACAGCTGGATCTGGAGAGTGCGAGGAGACCGGCAAACGTACGACCCACGACCGACAGGCGACGGCAGCCGCAACCGCCTGGGACCAAACACACCCGGCCGTCATCTATCACGCAGCTCAAGGAGCGCCGCAACAGCATGTTCGCGGGTAAGGGTCGCGAGACTCGGCGGGAGCGGACGTTCATCGGAAGCGAGTGCGCCGCATGCGAAGAGCCGCTGGAACACACTTTAAGGGGCGAGCGAGTCCTCCAGTTATCGTGCTCGCACGTCGCACACGAAGCTTGCTTTTACGAGTACATCAAGGAGTTCGAGGCGCAAACCTGTCCATGCTGCAGCGCGCCTTTGGGATTGGATACCAGCAGAGGAGGAGGCATCGATTTCGAGAATCTGAACAGACTCGTTCGCTCAGCGCAGAACTCTGATGTCAAGGACCGATACAGGGAACTGCAGGCCACACCAACACCATGGGAGACCGACACGATCAGGCAGAATGTGCAAGCGCGCCAGCGACAGCAATCGCGTAGTACACGTGAGCACCTTCTGCCGGAACAACCACGGGCCGCGGACCCGAGGTACGATCGATACAACGGCGTCCATGGCAGAAACGAGAGCGGTGATACCGGAGCCGTCTCGACGACCGATTACGCGGAAACACATCAGACCAGTGGCAGGCGGCACGACTATGACGTTCAGTCCATGGAGACGAGCGTGAGCAATCCCAGGCAGACTGCGAGAAACCCAATACCACCGCCTACCGTAACCATTCGAAGCGAGTTTCCCACCCTGAGCAAGTCGCGCCAGCAGCAAAGCTTGACTTGCCTCGTCACTGTGGAGGTCGTTGACGGCAAGTGGCAGCCGAATGCGGATGACTTGCGCTGGCCGCCGCCAGTGCCGCCTACTATCCCCGAGGAAGCGTACGAGCAACCGAAGTCGAGTCCCGCGATGCGCCGAGCAGAGCAAACACGAGCCGCGGAAACCGCCCACGAGAACCTGCAAGTCCTGGGAGAGGTGAAGGAGGAGCTGTACAAGCGGGTCGACAACTGGCATGGGCTGGATTTTGCGCGCTTCGGCAGGTTACTCTTGCACGGGACGGTGCGCGTGGGCAAGGATAAGCAGGCGTGGCAGGAGTTGGAATGCTATCTCTTCACCGAGATGCTGATATGCGTGAAAGAGAAGAAGGCGATGCCGAATGCGAGCCAGCAGTGGGACGGTCCAGACGGCGCGAAACAGAAGGCGCGATGCACACTCAAGGGTTCAATATTGATCAAGAAGCATCTGAAGCAGGTTGAGACTGTACCTGGTATGCGCACAACACTCACTCGATTTGGATGACGATACTGACAGTAGAACAGACTACCAGATCTTGACGCTGAGTCTTTCCGTTGCGGAGCTGCCGCACTTCCACCTGCAATTTCTGGAGCATGCTCAACTGGACATTTGGCGGCGAGCCCTCAACAATATCAACCGTGTTGAGCCTCAGGAGCCGCAGGCAGCAGAGTTCGACCAGGACACCTCCGGCACCGACGAGGAAGAATACAGCACCCAGACGTCCCGGAACAACAAGCGCGTCTCGTCGGTGTTCTCGTCCGCCCACGGCGCGAGTCGGTCACAGGTCACTGCACCGACGGAATACACGAACTCGAGATTAGGCGTTCAGGCTTCCCGACCCTGCGCACCGTCACTGCATATACCACATGACATCGTGGTCGTCATCCCCGTCTCGGCGTCCATGCAAGGCCTCAAGATCAACCTTCTCCGCGACTCGCTGCGTTTCCTGGTCTCCAGTCTTGGCGAACGTGATCGAATGGGCCTGGTCACGTTTGGCAGCGGCGGAGGGGGCGTACCTTTGGTCGGCATGACTACCAAGACGTGGAGCGGGTGGTCAAAGGTGATTGAATCCATTCGACCGCTGAATCAGAAGAGCATGCGCGCGGATGTTGTCGAAGGCGCGAACGTGGCGATGGACCTGCTCATGCAGCGCAAGTCGTCCAACCCACTCTCCAGCATCCTGCTTATCAGCGACTCCGCGACCTCCGACCAGGAGAGCGTGGACTTTGTGGTGTCACGAGCGGAAGCTGCCAAGATCGCCATCCACTCCTTTGGGCTCGGACTGACTCACAAGCCCGACACCATGGTCGAACTCTCTACCAGGACGAAGGCTAGCTACACTTACGTCAAGGACTGGATGATGCTTCGCGAGTGCCTTGCCGGGTGCCTCGGCGCGCTCCAGAGCACCTCTCACCAAAATGTGAAGCTGAAGCTCCGACTACCGGAAGGGTCGCCCGCGAAGTTCGTCAAGATCAGTGGAGCGCTCCAAGTGACGAAGCGTGCTACCGGTCGCGACGCGGAAGCTTTGCTCGGCGACTTGCGCTTCGGTGACAAGCGCGATATACTCGTGCAGCTCGCCATTGCGCCCGACACCTCGACCCCCGACTCCGTTCCTACAGATCCGTGGGAGAACGTTATAGCCGGCCTCGAGGCGCTCGGTGGCTCGATCGACTCGGACGACTCGCGGACACTCTCGGTGGAGGAGCTTCCACTGATCCAAGCTGATGTTAGCTGGGGTGACATACTGCGCGAAGGCAATCTTGCGCAGCTGCCTCGCCCGTCGCTCCTGGCCATCACTATGCTCCCTTCGTCAGCCAAGAGGAGCCCTCACGCGCGACCAGCGACACCACCGATACCTCCACACCCCTCCATCGTGCAAAGAAGGATGGAGCTGCTCACATCCGACATGCTATCGCGAGCACTGGCACTCGTCGCGCGAGGCCAACCCGATCGCGCCAACCACCTGCTCGCAGAGACCCGCTCCATCCTCAAGGGTCTCGGCAAAGGCGGCCTTCCCCCTCTACCCCCTCCACCCAACAGCGCCTTACCACCCACTCCCAAGATCGGCGAAGCCCGCGGCTCACCAACCGAGACCAGCCACACCAGCGGCTCAGACTCCCGGCGCACCCCCTCCCCGCCCCGCATCGACACCATGAACCCCTTCACCCCGGCCGCGGGTATCGACCCTTCCACCATGTCCGCCCTCGACGCCGAGCTCGTGTCGAGCCTAGAATGGATCTCCCACCCCGCCGTCTTCGGCCGCGACTCCCGGAAATCCGTCCTCCAAGCCATCGGCGTCATCAGCTCGCAGCGGGGCTTCACGTACCGCACCCCGGCCGAATCGCTATGGGCGTCGCGCATAGCGGGCGTCAAGAGGCTGTCGGAGCGGAGTCGGGAGTGGCGGGAGGCGGGCGACGAGTCGCTCGCAGAGGAAATGTGATGTCCGACAGCTCACCGGCCCTGCCAACCGCACATATCATCCATATCTCCTAACCTTGTGATACCCAACCCCCTTCCGATCCGACGAATGACGACCAAGTGCTGGGCGATTTTTCGAAACTTGTATATAATGTACAAAGACGCTTGTATGGCTGTTAAAAGTCGCGAAATGTATTATACTACGACAGTTTGATTGATGGGGGGATTTTTGATCAGCGAGCCATCTGCGAGGCGCGATAGGGGAGTACAGGACTTTTACCATGTTGCAGAGTTACATTCGAGCGGTTCTTTTGCGTTCCATGCCAGATCACTCGGCAGTACCAGCAGCCGCACCGCATCTTTCCTTTCGCAGGATTCGTCGCCAAAGTTCATGTGAAGCTTGTTGGATTCCTTGGATCAGGCTGTGCTTCCATCCTTCAAGCCACCGAACTCCACTTTGGTGCCGCTGTTCAATCCTACCTCCTATTCCTGTCACTATGGCACCTTTGACATGTACATGTAAGCTTCACGACGCATATACAGGCTCCAACACCGTCTTTGCCTTTTGCTCGGTTAGTATCGAAGAACGTCTTGCCATCTCTCACTCCTACAGCATGCCGTCCATTCGCTCAACCATTCTCACTCTCCTGCCCTTCCTCGTACTCTTCCTACCATCCAGCAATGCCCTTCCCGTCTCGAAACAAGCACCCCTCGCCCCGGGGAGAGTCACATGCGAACCCATCTCAACCTACACCACCGCATGGTTCCTCGCCCACACCCGCCCCGCCTATCGCCACGAACTCCACAACACCGCCCTCTTCTACACGCGCGGCACCTCGTGTCCTGCCCGGGATCTCGCCGAGCAGCGTCCGGACCAGTATACCACGATCTGGGAAGTCTGGCCGTGTTACCTTTACAATGACGCGCCGGTGGAGAGCAATCCTTTGAGGTGCATACACGGGGATCATGAGTTGAGGCGCACGTTTTACGAGAATATGAGTAGAGCGTTTGCGCGGATGGCCAGGACGAGGGCGACAGTGATGCATTCGAAGGTGGATTATGCTGTGGTGCCGGAGGATGGGATCTGGGCGAGGATCGAATTGCCTACGATTAGGGAGAGCACGGACGTAGAGACTGTGCGCGCTCCTTCCTTGACCTTGCGAGCCTCTGAAGGGTTGTGCTAACGTGTTGCGTGTAGTTGCTCAAGCTTAGCGAGGATAGCAGCATCTCCCGCTCCTACGCCGTCACGCGAGACACGTGGGAAACGGTCAGGGAGCTGATCCAACGAGCTATGAATGAGGTCCGCGCCATCTTCCGCGAAGCAAGGTCGCGGAGCGAGGATGGTGCGGGTTCTGCGTGTAGTCTCTGGGGCTCCGTTGACGAAGGCTGGCTTGAGATGTTGTGGTGAATGAAGCACGTGCGTTTACCGCTCCTTCCTACTCCGGAAAGCTTCATGTCTCCGTCTGCGTCACTGCGCGGCTGTGAGCGCGCACACCAAGACGACCTTCCGCTTGGAGCGTGTTCCTACTTCGCACCATCCACGACACCATCGACTCAAGAACTAAAGCAGACGCTGCGAGGCGACCCAACGCGATCGGGGTAAGAAGGGTGGAGCATAATATCGAGGCGTATCTAACGCTTCAGCAGATCTTTCGCATGTTTCACGCTGCCAGCCGAGCTGCGTAATGACATCTGGAGGCTCGTTGTCCTAGGAAATGTACACATTACAAAAGATCAGCCATATCTACGGACGCCGGACGGTCAAGCCTCATTGTGAGAGTGCAGAGGGAAAGCTGGGATGTCGTAGGGGAGGGAGATGAAGAAGTTTCACATTGCTGTTGCTGCGAGGGTCTCGGCGTGGCGCTCGATGGAGGATTCAGCGCTTTCCGGCCTAGATGGTGGATTGTCATGATGAGCAACCGCGGGCAAGGAGCCACTGGCAGCGGGCGTGTCTGAGAGGTTCTCGGGTAGTACTCTTGCATGACGGTAGGATATATCGTGCACCTGAGATTTGCCGGGAGCCTCCTTCACCGCCGCCAACGGTGGCTCGCGCGGCGTCCGCTGAGCGGGTGTCTCCGATGTGTTGGTCGTGGTCGCGGTCAAGCCGTCTGTGCAGTCGCCCTTTTTGAAGCCGTCATGATCTTGTTCAGGTAAAATCATCAAGGTGATCAACAAAGATGGGAGACAATAATGGCACGATGGAGATGAAATGTACATTCAATCTGACGTCGCGCCTTACCCCATTAGCTTAGCGCATCGCTTTCCATTCACGAACTCACGTGTCCTCTTCTTTCCACATAGATGTATATCGGGTGTTACAGTCGACGGAAGCAGCATGAAGACTCCCACGATACCCACTACCATGCCATAAAGTAAAGCAAATACCGTGCTTTTGCAACCCCAGCTCGGCGCAACATGGCGGACCAATACCCAACACTGCTGCAATGCGCAATACCCGCAACGGCCTTGAAAGTGCTCCTCTGGCCGGCATAGTACGTCTCGGACATGGATCTCCCGTTCGACGAGTGGTGAGCGGTCTGCTGAAGCAGTCACAGCAGATCAACGGATTTCGAAGTCCACCGCAACTGGCTGGCCATCACGCACTCCTTGCCACTGAGAGAATGGTACTACGAGAAGACTTCCGAGTGGACGCTCGACTACCCGCCTTTCTTCGCCTACTTCGAATGGCTCCTCTCCCAGGTGGCGCAGTTCGCGGACCGAGGGATGCTGGAGGTCCAGAGCCTCAACCACGATAGTTGGCAGACGGTGCACTTCCAGCGCGCCACGGTCATCGGGACGGAGTTGGTTCTACTGTACGCCTTGCACCTGTTCGTCAAGTCCTCGCCACCGAGCTCGAAGAAGCAGGCCCACGCTGCTGCGCTGTCGATACTACTTTCGCCTGGCCTGCTGATCATCGACCACATCCACTTCCAGTACAATGGCTTCCTGTACGGGATCCTCGTTCTATCTATAGTACTGGCGCGCAAGCCGTCCGGCCTACTAGCGAGCGGCGTGGTGTTCGCGGCATTGCTGTGCTTGAAACACATCTACCTCTACCTGGCCCCAGCGTACTTCGTCTACCTGCTCCGAGCTTATTGTCTGGGACCGCGGTCAATCTTCAAGATTCGATTTGCGAATTGTATCAAGCTTGGTGTCGGGATTGCCGTCGTTGCTGGTCTGGCTTTTGGCGCGTTCGTCTACTACGATCAGATGCAGCAGGTGTTCAGCAGGCTGTTTCCCTTCTCGAGAGGGCTGTGCCATGCTTACTGGGCGCCGAATGTGTGGGCGATGTACTCGTTCAGTGACAGGGTGTTGATCTACGGTAAGTACCTTGGAAGCTTGCAATGTGAATGCAAAATTGATGATGTGTACAGCGGCGCCCTTCCTGAAGCTACCTGTCAACGCCGACGCCGTCAACAGTGTCACGCGAGGTTTAGTCGGAGACACCTCCTTCGCCGTGCTTCCCGACATCTCACCTCGGATGACTTTCTTCATGACACTGGCTGCTCAGATCGTACGGCTATCTCATTCAAACCCACAGCGTCACACCTACTAACCTGCTCCCAGCCCGCCCTGGCGAAACTCTTCTTCCGCCCCACCTGGGACAACTTCGTCGCCACCCTGACACTCTGCGCCTACGCTTCCTTCCTCTTCGGCTGGCACGTCCACGAGAAAGCCATCCTCCTCGTCATCATCCCCTTCAGCCTGCTGGCGCTCAAAGACCGCCGGCATCTCGGCGCCTTCCGGCCCTTAGCCGTTAGCGGTCACGTGAGCTTGTTCCCGTTGCTGTTCACGGCTATGGAGTTCCCGGTCAAAGTTCTGTATACTGTGGTCTGGTTGGCCGTGTTTTTGCTTGCGTTTGATCGGCTAGCGCCTCCGTGAGTATTTGCCTGTAAGCTGGAAAGAGATGAGGTTTGTGCTGACGCGATGACTAGCTCCGAGAAACCTCGCGTGTTCCTGCTTGACCGCTTCTCCTTGTTGTATATTGCTGTTGCGGTGCCATTGCTGGTGTATTGCTCGCTCGTGCACCAGCTGGTGTTTGGGGCAAAGTACGAGTTCTTGCCGCTGATGTTTATTAGCACGTACTCGGCGGTGGGTGTGGTGGGGAGCTGGATTGGGTTTCTGGTGGTGTTCTTTACTTCGTAGAGAGGAGGTATAGTCCTGAAAGGGTGGCAGGCTGCTTTGCTAGCTCCTGGTGATCCTCACAACTGGCCCTCACTACTGGAACGGTGGACATACACGTTACAAACAATCTTCTTTCTCGACTTGGCTTGCTTTACCAGTGCTGCATGGCTTCATTCACGACAGGCTTCAGTGTCCGGCGGGTGTTCGATGCACTTCATCGTCAAGACACTGGTTCACACATCAGTGAAGGTGGCGTGTCAAGGTGAGCGACAGCTATACGGCCGCTTTTCGAGGATGCGAAGGAGGGTGCAGCAGCGCAGCCTTGCTCGGAGCATAAATCCCATCAGGCTTTTCCCGATTGTACCGCATAGATGGCCACCCGCGATATTGGGGAAAGCAAAACAACTTGTCGGGAGGCAGGGAGAGATCGGGGATAGGGGGGCTTGTGAGCGATATTGTAAGCTTTCTCATGGTACTACACGCTGTATGCATGGCAAGAGGCAATATCCGTGCCACCAGCCAAGTCTTTGGGTCCGAGAATCATTGTGTATCACCGTCTAGGCCAGACGGTCCGTCCAAGTCCTGCCGGGAATACTAGAAGGGTGTCGAGATTTGGGAGTCGACGGTACGCTTTTGATATCGAGCAGGTAATATTTAGCAATCTTTAGTATATCTTGATGGCGCGGTAGGCTTCACTTTCGCCTTCGAGCGGATTCCAACGAGCCCAAACACGTCCGGTTGTGTGTAAGAACGAGGCAGTTGAAGCCGACTGCGGAAGGGTCAAAATTCGGGGAGCAACGAGCAGGATTAGCGCCATTTTGAAGCGACGGATCTAGCCGCGACGGTTTGCAGGGTACGTTCCTTACCACGGCCTCCGACACGACCAGCGTGCGTGCCGGACCCCCAAACTCCCCGCTTGCTCTGCTTTTCAAGATGCCCACCCTTCTCCTTCTCCTCGACCATCACCTCCTCCGACCCCCGTCGCCGCGCCCAACCATCACCACCACACTGCCGGCGCCATCAACACTTCGTGCGGAGCTTGAGCATGCATCTCTGACATCGTTTCACGCGTCACAGGCCCTAGTCCCTCCCTTTGACCACCCTCCCTAGGGTGCGCGCGCGCAACCGACAGTCCAACCACCCTGCACCTTGCGCACCTACACCACCCACCGCCGGCCCGCCCGCCTCATCAAGACCATCAAGACACCAGGACTACCATACAGACAGCTACCAAGCAGCATTCACCAACCGTAGCCATGGTTCTCAAGGGGAGAAAGCCGGTGGTCTACCTCCCGCTGCCCAAGGACATCTCGGACAACGCAGAGGTCTTCGAGGTGCGGGGGACCGGCGAGGTGTTCATGGACTATGAGAGCTACTTGAAGCGGTATGTGCATTATATATCCTTCCATCGACGTCTCTTGCTGACTTGGCGTAGATACGAGTGGCTGAGCGAGGTACGCCTAAGCACCCACGTCGCTGACTGAATCATACTAAAAGGACAGCAGAAGAAGTTCGTCGATGCTGTCAACGGCAAGTCTGGCCTAACCTTCTGGGAGGCACTCGACTCTGAGGTATGATGTCACATGACTTTAGTCGGTCAGGCATCCACTGACCTCTTCCAACCCAGGCCAAGAGCTCCGACGCCATCGAGAACATCTTCCCAGCCGTGCTGAAAGATCCGATTCTGCGCAAAGTCCAGTTCTCGACGATCGGTCGGATTGACGAGCTCGGTTCGTCTTACCGTGTCGTGCGTACTTGGCTTCGGGCTGATATCGTGCAGTGAACGCCGTCTACGATGAGTTCAAGAAAGACTTCTTCCCGGGCGAGAACGTTCATGTCTTCTTCCCGGACGGCGAGCACTTCTGGGGTCAGATCCGAGAGAAAGCCAAGTCCGTCATCGAGCAACTGTACAGTATGTGTGCTGCCACTTATATCGACTTTGACAGGTTTCCGATGATTCGTGGACCGGACGGCACCATCCAGCGACCTGCTTTCTCTCGATACTTCGTTCGCTTGCCGGAGACGGAGAACGAGGCTCTCGTCGACGACAAGCACCTCCGCCGCGACAAGAAGATCTTCACCAAGCAGAACCTGCGCTCGTTCTTGAGGAACTCGCTGCAGCGCGAGGCTTGGCAGGGCGCACCGTGGCTCGTCAAGGAGCACCTCGCCATACAGTACCGCCTGCCGATGGAGATTCCCGCACACCTGATGCAGGACGCCAGGCTGCTCGCCAGCAAAGTACATCTTCGCCGCGCCATCGCGCAGCATGCGTCAGTGGCCACTGGAACCATTGCTGACGTGCAGCAGCAGCAAATGCTTAAGATGAAGCCGCCGAAGGGTCGTCGGTCGAACAAGTCGGAGGAGATTGTCAGACAGCAGCAAGAGATGGCTCGCATGCAACAGATGCAGCAACAGGTATTTCTGCCCGGCCCAGCACTGGCACCCCTGCTGATGATTTTGAAGCATCCCGGCGGACCCCCTCACCCTGTGCAGCAAGGCTACCATCAGCAGCAGCCGATCGCGTCTCGCATCGACCCTCGCCCACCGCCACCTCCGCCCGTCATTCGCTACCCGATCGAGGACCTCGAATTGCCGCCAAAGCACGACGGGATGACTCGACCTCAGCTCAGCTTCTTCACCGAGGAGCAGAAGGACTACGTCATGGCCGGCCGCCGCGTCTCATTCGACGACGTCTCCCTGGACTCGATGGGCTTGTTGCTCGAGGTCTGGAACACACTCAACGTGCAGTGCGAGGTGTATGTGCTCGACAGCTTCACATTCGACGACTTCGTGGATGCGATGAAGTACCAGGGAACCGATCCGGTGTGCGAGCTCCTCGAAGAGGCTCACTGTGCTGTCCTCTCGATTCTGGTGGACAAGAACGGCAAGTCTCAGATCGTGCCGCCCATGAGGGACATCGTAACGGAGGTAGACGCGGCCTCTTCAGATGGTCACGACGACAGCGAGCTGTCCACCCCGCAACCCGACGTACCCGCTCATTCGACTCGCAGCCGGCTCAGTCATGTTGATCTGGCCTACGACAACCCGCGCACCCCGACCACCGACAAGCCACACCGTGCTGCAGAAATGCTTGCGGGTCGTGGCTGGAAAGGCAGGACAGGGGCACGCGACTACGAAGACGGTGGGTGGCAAATCATTGTCATCGGTCTTCTGCACCAGCTGTCTGCCACTCCCATGTGGAAGGCTCGTTGCGAGAACATACTCGTCGAGCTTGCTCCCATCGACGCCCCTGCCACGCCTCAGACTGCCAAAGACCGCTACGCCACTCTCGATGTCAATCTGCGCATCTCAGCCTTGCAGATCATCACCATGTTGTCCATCAGCACTAACGGCATCAAGGCCTTCCTCGATGCTTGTATGGAAGACATGACCGACGTGCGGAAGCGCAAGATCGAGCATCAGCGGGAGAAGAAGGCCTGCATGGAGGAGTTGCAAGTCAAGGATAGGGATCGGAAGATCCTGTGGCCGCAGAACATGCCGGACTCACCTAAGCCCGAGAGCGCGGAGCCGGTGTCTCTCAATGGCGACGGCGACGATACCCTCGAGACGAATGGTGCCGGTAGTTCCGACCCTGACGACCAGGCGCCGACGGCAGGACGCTCGCTGCGCCGCGCAAGCGACCGGAAGCGCAAGCGGGACGAGGATACCGTCCGTCGCGAAAAGGAGAGAGCGGAAAAAGCCGAGGCGATGAAGGAGAAGAACAAACAGTCCAAGGAATTTAAGAAGCTGCTCAAGGACATCGAAGAGCTGAAGTCGCAGATCCTCAAGCATGAGGAGAAGATCCAGGAGTGCGATGCGGACTTGCGGGAGGCTAACGTCCACCGCACGAAGATGCTTGGCAAAGATCGCTTCTGCACCCGCTACTACTGGTTTGAGCGTAATGGTCAGCCCTTCGGCGGTCTACCAACCTCGAGCACGGCGGATTACGGCTACGCGAATGCGAGATTGTGGGTGCAAGGTCCGGACGATCTGGAGGCCGATGGCTTCATCAACCTGGCGCCCGAGGATCAGAAGCAGTACCGTGCCCGCTTCGGCATGACTACCACGGAGCGTCGCAAGAAAGAAGAGGGCGCGACGTGTCTGCTGAATGCGCAGGAATGGGCTTTCTACGACGATGAGGCGCGTCTCGACAATCTGATCGGCTGGCTGGACGAGAAGGGCGAGCGCGAGAAGAAGCTGCGCAAGGAGCTGTGCGAGTGGCGGGATAAGATCGTGCAGTACATGGACGTCTACAAGGGCTTCCGGGAGCAGGAGGCTGCGCAGAAAGTCGAGGCTGAGGAGGAAGCAGCGACGCGGGTGAGCACGCGTCATAAGTCGCTGGAGGGGCAGACGGCGACCAAGGAGCGGTGTCTGAAGTGGACGAATGGGCTGGCGATTCAGGAGCAGGGTCACTTGCACTCGCAGCCGGAGAAGAAGGCGGCGGCGAAGTCGAGGTCGAAGCAGGCTAAGGGGGTGGCGACGCTGGTCAGTCGGTCGACGGGCAAGCCGGTCACGCGCCAGGGCGGCAGCTACAACTTCAAGTAGGCGCTGTTCCGGGCTGGGAAGCATGACGGCTGGGATCTCAACCAAGGATGGGAATTTGTCTTTAGCGCGGTGTTACATTGCTGGCGGGTTGCATAGCGAGGCGTGAGGACTCCCTCCACCACGCGAACACGAGGATCATGGCATCTGAAGCGAGTAATGGTATAGCAGTCAAGTGGCTCTGACGGGTCTCTGGTTGATATAGCCTCGATAGCTAGTAATTCCAATCTTGCACACTGTCTGTCCGTCTATCTCTCCCTTACCCCTCCATACTGACTTCCCGCGTGCTTTGAGCCCTCTCCCAATTCAGCTCAGCTCAGTCCAACAGCTCAAGCGATATACCCCAACGATATGTCCCAATCAGACCTATAACGGACACACACACACACACACAGCACAGCGCTCTTCCGCGCCTATCCCTTTTCCTAACGCCGATACGGTGAGATGCTAATTCCAAAAACGCAGAGGCAGTGAGTAGTACACCGACTCGCTTCAAGCGAAAACGCTCAGGCGGGCGAGCGCGAGGGGGAGGGGGGGGGCGGGATATTAGTCTCAAAGCCCTCTTCCCCGCCCCCAAAAACAAAGAGCAGGAGCAGGAGCAGGCAGTAGCAGTAGCAGTAGCATAGTAATAATGCAAAGACAAAGAAGCGAAAAGTCGCGCGTCGGTTCGGCCAATCAGCCGGCAACCCGGGGAGAGGAGGGATGCCAGCAGCAGTAGCCGGCAGACAGCAGGCAGCAGGCAGCAGGTAGTAAGCAACCATGTTGAGCCGCGAAAGCAAGTCAGTCAGCCAGCCAGTCAATCAGTCCTTTTCTACTACGCCACCTCCTCCTCTGCCCAACCCGGCAAAGCCTCCGTGACGCCCAGCCCATACCCGCCGGCAGCATTATACCCGCCCCCGAGACCCGCGAGACCGTTCAGCTGGGCTTGCTGCAGGTTGAAAGCCGGCAGGCTGACGGTGCGGGAGTGGGTGCCGCGCTGTTGCTGTTGCTGTTGCTGTTGCTGTGACTGCTGGTGCTGGTGTTGGTGTTGCTGTTGCTGTTGCTGGGCTTGCAGAGCGCTGTTGCCGTTGCCGGTGCTGGTGTAGGCGGTCAGGGGTAGGGATAAGGGCATCCCGCCGCCGCTTCCGTTGGTCAGGGTGAGGTTCATGCTCTGGTGGGTCGGGTGGCCAAAGTGGTGGGGAGCTGGCGGCAGCGGGGGCTCGAGACCGGCGGAGCGCGTGTGGGAGGCTACTTCGTTCGGGGAGCTGTAGAAGGCTTGTTGGGTGTTTAGGTGGTGGGGGACTGTGCGATTGCGGTTGTTGCTGTTGCTGGTGGACCTGCTGGCCGTGGAACGACAGAGGGCTGTTGTCATTGCGCTGCTGCTGCTGCTGGATCTGCAGCTCTTGGAGTTCCTGCTGGGCCTGCTCGGCCGCGGCTTGCGCGTTCTGCTGCGTCGCGGCCAGGTACATCGTCAGCGGGTTGTTGTTGCCGGAGTTGAAGATGGTCGAGGCCGTGGGGCCGTGCATGGGGTTGTACGCGTTGTTCGTGTTGGCCCCGGAGCTCGCGGGGGAGATGGAGTTGTGCGTGCGGCTTTGCTGCAAGCCGTTGACGGGCGACGGCGAGCCCACGCCACCATTCTCCTGCGGCTGCTGTTGCTGTTGCTGTTGCTGTTGTTGCTGCTGCTGCTGCTGCTGCTGGTGATGCATGTGGTGGCCATTCATGACCTGTCGTGGCGGGTTACCGCAACGATCCTTGCCGAAGTTCACCTTGAAGCGCTTGTACTCCTCCTTCTGCCTGACCGCCTCGATCGCTTTAATGGCATTCGCGATGTTGGTGAAGTTGACAAAGGCACAGCTCTTCTCGCGCAGCGTGTTAACCAGCTCGATCTCGCCATACTCGGCAAAGTCCTGCCTCAGACGTTCTTCAGTCCACGACTCGTCCAGGTTGCCGATGTAGACGTTGCGGGACGCGCCGCCAGACACCGCGAGAGCGATGGCCGGTGGCAGGGCACCGGAATGCTTGCCCCAGCCAATCTTCAAGCGACGGTTGTGGATCATCAGACCCTGCAGGTTGCTCAACGCGTAGAAGGAAGCAGCAGACGTCGGGTCGATGAACGTGACGAAGCAGATGTGCTTGTCCGGGATATACCGGATGTGGTGCAACAGGCCACCACGGACAACGTTGCAGATCTCCTCGATAGTAGTCTCCGGGTGGATGTTGCCAAGGTAGACGGTTCGGTTGCCCAGGTTCGTCACGCCACCCGCGGTGGTCGCAACAGCGGCCGCCGCCACGGATTGCTGTGCCAAAGCATTGGTGATGAGGTCGCGATCAGCGCTGTTGAGGACGTGCGCATAGCCTGGTGCAATGCCCAAGTACTGCGCGGCATTCTGCTGCTGGGTCTTCGACACGTAAGCGCACCTGTCCTTTCCGTAGTACACCCTCCGCGGCGTTTGCCACTTGGTCTCTTGCGGAAGCTGCGTGACGGCCTTGATGGCGTTGGTGATGGAGAGGAAGTGGACGAACCCGATGGCCTTCTCGCGAACGATCTTGACGGTGTCGATGGGACCGAACTTGCTCAGGTCCTCTCGAAGCTCGGCTTCGGTCACCTCTTCTGGCAGGTTACCCAGGTACACATTCCGCGACGCCCCTGACTGTTGGACCGCAAGTGCGACGGAAGTAGGCACCGAAGACGGCTTGCCCCAGCCCACCTTGATATCCTGACCCTTCACTGACAGCTTCTTCAAGATCGCATCGGAGTGGAAATGCGTAGCTGACGAGCCATCCAAGAACGAGATGAAAGCGCAGTTCTTGTCCGGCAGCAAGCGGACAGACTCAATCTGACCGCTCCGCACGTGACCAAGGATCTCCTCGGCCGTCGTGTCCGGGGGGATATTGCCCAGATACACCGTCCTGCTGGTTCCGGATACGACACCAGGCGCGAGGTGCATCGCAGGGCCGTAGGCGCCCATGTTCGCGCCCGCCAAGGCATTGAAACCCGTAGTCGGCGACTGCAATCCGCCAAAGTAAGACGATCCGCCGAACATCGTCGGCGAAGTCATGGGCTGGTACGCGGTCGGGGACAGGACGGGCTGCTGCTGCTGATGAAACTGAGTGTTCATCTGAGGATGTTGGTTCTGGCGCCCGGCATTCTGCTGCGTGAAGCTCGAGAAGCTTTGGAACTGCGGGGACTGGAAGGTGGAGGGCGAGCCGGGCTGGAAGGGGCTGCCCATGAGCAACTGCGAGGGCAACAAAGGCGTGAAGTTCATGTCGAAGCCGGTCTGCGGCGTCTGCATGTCGCTGACATTGTAGTTGCCGTTCGGCACTCGGCCGGTATTGATGGGCTGGACATTGGTCCTCTGGGGGTGCCTGTCCGCGTAGCCGCCGATGGAGGGTTGCGCCGAGTGGAAGGCGGACTGTGAAAAGCCGGTGTTGTCGGCGGAGAAGGAGGTCTTCGGTGCGAAAGACTGCGTGTGTCGATGCCCGAAGCCCGAGGCGGCGGGCATGGAATCGCCGTTCTGCATGCCGAGCATGTGCGGCAGCCCGATGCTGTCCCGCGGGTTGATGGAAAGCGCCGCCGTGATGTATGATAATCACGTCCGGGTCAACGACGACCGGACTGCGTGGTGGTGGTGGATGGCTGATCAGTGGGTCGCAAGCGCAAGTCAGACGACAGGTTCTAGGCGGTCTGTCGCACTCCGTTTATTAGCCGCCTGGGTGCATTTGTATTCCCATACGAAACCGAAGTGGGCACTCACCTCCTGTAGTAATGCTACGTCCGGCTATTCAACGCTTCGGATACGCTTGCTGCAGACCAATATCCTCGCACCACCCTCGAGCGCAAGCTACTATATGTACAATGCCGTCTCTTGCGAAGCTCCCCCTTCTTCTGCCAATGGGTAGGTACACCGACCACCCTCCCTCAGCAGTATCCAAAGCGACCGGAAATTATGCTCCTCCTGAAGGGTGTGAAGAATGGACGGGAGGGATGCTGGTGGAAAGTAAACAAACGATGGGAAGCACGAAGAAAACGGGAGGCAAGGTAATGAACGACTGAGGGGCCAGCGGGCAACTGCAACGCTTGGGAAAGCAGAAGGAAAGAGAGTGGTGAAGCAAAGGTCAGGTAGTCAACAGTAGAAGAGACGGAGTGCCGACATACGACAAGGGGTCGTGGGCCCCGTGGTGAGGGAGAGAGATTGGGTGTCTGTGTCCGAGCGCCTGTCTCTGCTCGAAGACGGTTAGAGGCGGCAGCGGGGCCCACTCCCAACATCCTCCTTTGGGACTGTGATGGAGCATGGTATTGGTATACAGCATAGTATATACTCGGCGGATCTGTGCTGTGGACTACTGTCACGTCGACGAGGAACACGGACAGGCATGCCGGCGGCGTGGTGTTGCGAGCGAGTGGAGGTGGGTGTAGCTGCAAGGTTCGCGCCTTCCCTGGCCTGCAGGGCTTTGTTCGTTCCTGCAGTAGTACCTCCGGAGACTAGCTGTTGTGTCACCTTTATTCCGGGCTTTCTCGACAAGGTAGTCGGGCGGATGGCCCCGTCCAGACGAAAAGAGTCAAGTGAAAGTCGAGTGGACATGGGTCCGGAAATGAATCGTCTCCCGCGCATGTGCTCCTCCCGATATATCAATAATACTCTTGTGCATCCTTCTCCCACCCACTGTAGCAATAGCAAATAACAATCTGGCGACGACATCGCCATTGAGATCATTCACCACGGAGACGAGAACCAACAGTCTCTCTGACTGAACCGCCAGCCGCCGCCTCTGACCTGATGACTCTGGCGGTGGGCTGCGGTCAAGGCACAAACAACCGTGTGCCTGACAGACCATCCATCGCTCGGGGGTGAACCTGGACATCTCGCTTGCAAGTTGCAACCTCTGCGTCCCTACTCCCTAGCCGCACTGCAGCTCAGCAGGCCTCATATGATGACGGTCACTTTTCACCCTATCGGCAACGACCACCTACCGCGCGAACGAGTCGGTGGCCATCCCGCTGTAGTGCAAGGTCGGACGACCGTACGCACAAGCACGAGGTAATTGACAACGCGGCTGTTGTCACTCGTCGATAATCGTGTCGTAAGGTCCCAGAACCCTGAACCAGGAAAGCGAATGGCCTAGTGGTCAGAGGCACTCGGATCTCCCAAAATTGAGACACCATGGTCATTCTCGCAGTCTCGCGGCTTGGGTTACTCGGGACAGGTCGTTCGAGCAGCAGTCTCTTGAACGCCAATAGTCGTATACCGTTGCTGACCGATACCGGAAGCAGAAGCCGCGGGAACATGAAGCTTCGAAGCCATTGCGGGGATAGCTTGTTGCCGTCCATCGACGAGACCGAACGGACAACCACATGCACAGTACGTCTCTCTCCTTACATGTAGTTTCTTCTGCTCAGCGACTGCTTCCCTGTTCCCAAGCTCCGTCCAGCGCATCATTGTTCATACTACCTGAAAGATGGAGTACGACATGGCGGCCGGCACAGGCACCAGCAGCCCCGAGTCCAAGAACTACCCTCACGAGAGCGTCCCGTCCGGTGGCAAAGATGGAAAACTGCGCATCAAGGCCCCCAAAGTGGACGTCAGCGCCCTCGCCGAACCCATCACGTTCCCCTTCTCCGGCCGGACCGCGAAAAACCGGTGTCTCAAGGCCCCCAGTAAGACCGATCAGTACACTCCGGGAGTGAGACATGCTAATACCCTTCACTTTGTCTAGTGACGGAGCGTCTCTGCCACTGGAACAAAGACGGCGAGGACATCAGTGCCCGCGGCTACCCTTCCGAGGAGTACACGCGCCTGTACCAACGCTGGGGCGAGGGCGAGATCGGCATTATCGTTGCCGGCAATCTGATGCTTCGCTACGATGCTGTGGAGGCCTTCGGCAATCCCATCCTGCAGGACGATCACGATAATCGGACTCAGGCTTTCCGGAAGGTGGCGGAGGCGGCGAAGAAGCATGGGTCGCTGTTTGTTGCGCAGTTGTCGCATCCGGGACGGCAGGGCGGGGCGGCTTTGAATCCGTAAGTCTTGTGGAAAGATTTGTTTGGATGTGGGCAACGTCGAAGTGAGGTCTACGCAACGTACGCCGGGGCGCTGGTAGTATCGTTACGCGTGAGGGAGGAACGATCGTAGTAGACTGAGCATGACGGAGACTACCCCAGAGCACAAGGAGCTTACACGCCATTGCTCTCGGCCCCGGGAACCATCCTGAGAATAGACGTGCTCACTAATCTGACCTCTGTCGTCGTAGGAACCCAGTCAGTGCCAGCGACGTTCAATTGAAGATCGAGTGGGCTGGGAATAAGTTCAACAGGCCGCGGGCTTTGAGCGTGCCCGAGATCAAGGACATAGTGAAGATGTGGGGCGAGACGGCGTACTTGTGCCAGCAGAGCGGCTTCGACGGCGTGCAAGTACATTGCGCGCACGGGTATCTGCTCGCGCAGTTCTTATCCCTAACCACGAACAAGGTAGGTGCGCTCTGCATTGTACCACACCCGATCAGAGGGGCCCCAATACGACTGACACCCCCCGCAGCGCTCGGACGAATACGGCGGCGACCTCCCCAACCGCTCCCGTATCATATTCGAGATCATCGACGAGATCAAACGCCGCGTCAACGACCCAACCTTCATCATCTGCGTCAAAATCAACTCGGTCGAGTTCCAGCCCGGGGGGCAGACCCCGGACGACTGCAAGAACCTCTGTCTCCGGCTCGAGGAAGCCGGGGTGGACTTCGTGGATCTCTCCGGCGGCACCTTCGAGGGCCGCGCCTTCGAGCATAAGAAGGAGAGCACGCGGGCGCGGGAGAGCTACTTCATCGAGTTCGCCGAGATGATCCGGCCGCTGCTCCGGAAGACCAAAGTCTACGTCACGGGGGGTTTCCGCACGGCCTCCGGCATGAGCTCGGCCATCTCCTCCGGCGCCTGCGATGGCGTGGGGCTCGGTCGTCCGCTGGGCGCGGAGCCTTACCTGTGCAAGGAGATTCTGGAGGGGAGGGTGACGGGCGCGATTGAGAATTTGGTGCCGCTGCCGTTGAATACGCAGGCGACGGGGACGCAGCTGCAGCAGGTCGGGTTGGATGATCGGTTGGTGAGTGATTGGAGCGACGAGGGGGAGGTGCAGCGGTGGGTCGAGGCGAATGAGAAGGAGACGGCGAGGAAGATTGCGGTCTTGCCTAAGGTTGATAGTTCCGGGTTTCCGCCGCTGAAGGCGGAGGTCGGGTTCGAGTATTTGAGGTAGCGTGGTGGTCTGGTATGCTTGTACCGGCGGAACTTACAGATAGCTATAGAGCCCAGTCAGTTAACATGACTTGCCAACGTCACTACACAAGCCTTTCGCAAATCAAGCTGCTGAATGCCGGGCGGGTTCCAGGCTCAGAGACATCCTATTAATTCAACACCCGTTTGCTGATGGTCCGCGCAGCATCCTCCAGTCAATACCCTCTTCGTCTAAACGAGATCCAACCACAACCGCATCGACCTCTCACCCCTCCCCCACAAACTCCTCCCACAACCCCTGAAACCTCATTTCAAACCCACCCCTCACCAAAACCAGCACCTCATCCCCCACGTACTCCCTCGCCCGCATCCCTTTTACCTCCTCCTCCCCGAACAACATCGTCGTCGGCGGCAACTCCTCCAGGACTTCCTCCTCCAACCCCGCGTGAACCTGCGCGAGGGCGAGAACCCTCAGCATCCTCTCCCCTCCTCCTCCTCCTCCTCCTCCTCCTCCTCCTCCACGCCCGAACCGAACGCTCTGGTGCCAGAGGCGGGTGACCCGGTACGCGGAAGGCGGGAGGTCGACTTCGTGATCCAGTTGCGCGGCGATGAGGTCGGCGAAGGGGGTGAAATGCCCGGTTTCCTCCGCGAAGTCTTGGAGTTCTGGGATGTTCAAGGGGGGGGAAATGCAGGAGGCGGCTGGGGAGGTCCCAGCCTAGACGCAGCTCGGGGCAGTGTTGGTTGTGGACCTCGTCGTCGTCGTCGTCGGCTATGCGGCCGCGGCGGAGGAGGAGGGCTTGGGCGCCGATGAAGGGGAGGATGTGCAACTGGAGCCAGGGGTGGGCGTCCTTTGCGTGCTGGGGAAACTCCGGGCTGTCGAACATCACGGCGTAGAGGAGCGAGGCGGGGTTCTAGGTCAGGAGGTCGAGGCCGGAGGCTTCGCGTGGCAGCTGCTGGGGCTGGTTTGCTGGTGGCGGGAGTGGCGGGTTTCGGTCTCGGTCTCGGACTGCTAGGACAGACGGACCGGTGTCGTCTGCGGTGATCTCCTGCTGCTGCTTGTCAGGTTTTGGCGTGTCCGGCGCAGTCACCCTTTCCATCGAAAGTAGCAGAATTGCCGTGCGCCTGACGGTGTCCACCAGACATGTACCTCTTCTTCTCTCAGCGACGACCGGCATGAAGAACAAAGGCCATTGTGTGTGTGATTGCGACTGCAGCATTGTTGTACTTTCGATTCGAAGTGAATTACATGTAAGCGGAACGCCGCACAGACGGCCTTTCACGCATGTGGCAAGCAGCGCATCACATACATTATCCCCGGCACCTACTTGTACGATCTACCAGCGCTCAGTCCAACTGAAAATCTGACGGCGGAACAGGGTGTCATTGTCAGGCAGGTATTCATACCTACTCATACACACTTACCCCCACTCTCTGCCCGTGCCATATCCCGCATACCACCTTACCCACCCGGGAACATCTAATCCTCATCCCAGTTCGGATTCGGCCCCGGCGGCTTCGGTCCGCCTGCTTGCCGCGCGACGATGATCTGGTCAACACTCAACACCGTCCGCGCCGCCTCGGTAGCCAGCCGAATGGCCCACTGCTTCGTCAACATCAAGTCCAGGATCCCTTCCTCGGAGGCGTCGAGCGTGCCCGTGCCATCCGAGTTCTCCATATCCACGCCCGTGCAGTCGATCTCCTCTTCCTCCTCATCGTCATCGTCATCCTCCTCCTCGTCACCCTCGTCAGCCTCCGCGCCGCCGTTCGTCTGCGCTTTCGACGTCCCGTTAGTCGCTACCCCGTTGGTCCCCGTCTTCGCTGCCGCGCCTGCAGCTGAAGATGAAGCAGTAGGCGGCTGTGCCTGATGCGCTGTATACAGCTTCGCCAAAACTTCCGTAGCGTCCAACCCAGCACTCTCCGCCAACGTGCGCGGGATGACCTCAAAGGCCTCCGCATACTTCCGTATCGCGTACTGCGCCAGCCCGGCCGTCTTATCCGCTACCCGAGAAACCCGCTCAATCAACTCCATCTCGCTCGCTCCCGCGCCAGGGACCAGTCTGCTGTCGCGCGTAATCGCTTTCACAACGTTCACGCCATCGTCTACCGCGCGCTCGACATCATCAAGGTGGTTCTGCGTCGCACCGCGGAGCACGAGGGTGGCGGTACGTGTCTGTTCGTTCTCTTGGCGAAAGACAGTGACGCGGTCGCCGCCGATCTCAAGAGTCTCGACAACATCCACGTTGCCCATTTCATCCGGCATGGGTGCCCCGAGACGAGCGAGCGGTGTAGCGCCCACCACTCGGCAAAGGCGGCGGAGCTCGAACTTCGACATGATTTTGATGACGAGGATGCCCGCGCGGTTGAGGTAGTGAAGCGCGAGTTCACCGACCGTAGCGCCCGCCACTACCACCCGCATGCCGGAGTCATGAAGTTCCTTGATCGTGTTCTCCATCTGATGCTCCTCGCCCTTTGTGAAGTCGAAGAGCTCTTTACTGCTCTTCAGCAAGACCGTACCCTTGGTCTCGGTCTGCGAGATGTCGATCGGGCAATTGAACACGCCCACCTTCGCCTTCACAGCCTTCTTGACCGTCCCATCCGGCTCCCGCCCGAAAACCATTCCCCGTACGACCTTGCTTTGTTCGAGACTGCCGCCCATGATCTTGACGACGCGGATGTTGTCCACGTTGAAGTTGTAGGGGTTCTTCGGCAGAACGGCGAGCACGGCCTCGGCCACCATGTCCGCCAGGAGGTGCTCGCTACCGTTTTGCTTGGCGGCGATGACGGTGCGGAGGGCTTTGGCGAGTTCGGGTTGGGAGCGGATGTCGCCTATGCTGTCCACTTCCAGCTCCTCGAGGGCCTCGAGGGCGACTTTCTGGGCGCGCTCGTAACCCGTAACGATTTCGCTTGTCTTCAGTCCCATCCGTAATAGCTCTTCCGCCTTCTTCAGCAGTTCCCCCGCTAGCACGATGACCAGGTTCGTCGCGTCGCCCATCTCCGCCTCCTGTTGCTGACTCGCCATGACAATCAGCTTAGCGGCCGGGTGGACCACATCGAGCTCGCGCAGGATGGTGGCAGCGTCGTTTGTGAGAATCATCTTCTGGAGGTGGTTGATGACGATCTTGTTGCGACCGTAGGGTCCCAGGGAGGTTTGCACGGTGCTGGCGATCGTTCTGCATGCATCGATATTACGCAGGACGGCGCCATCTTCTGCGTCGTAGCTGGGACATATCAGCACATGGACGGCTTGACTTCAGTTGTTGGAAGGTTGCAACCTGTTGTATCCGGCTTTGAAGAGGCCGCCATTAGGCGCTCCGGGCATGGAGAGAGACATGCTGAATATGCGCTACTCTTGCCTTCTCAAGTGTTGGCCGAGAAAGGAAGGCACAGGTGTAGGATTGCGAGGTGGTGAGGAGGTTTTGAGCGCCGTTTCGTCGCGTAAGTCTGCTTTCGCGTTTCCAAAAACTGAAGCTTCGGCCGATCGACAGCGCTATTAACGGAGCGGCCCTTCCCGGGCATCCCTGCCGTCGACAAGTGCAGGGCAGCTTCTCCATTGATCTGCGACCAGACATGCGACTGCGCCAGACTTCTGCAACACGTCGCTCTGGCCCCGCGCAACAATCACCATACTGGAAGTAGCAAGCATAACGATGCCGGCCACAGGTGAGTTCTGATATCCGCCCTCCCACTTGCAAGACGCGCCAAAGACACCGACCAGCATAGCCCAGCATGGCGGGGGGAGAGGCGTGGCGATGGCAGCATCACTTTCTTCAGCGCATGCGCGATCTGCACATGAACGCCAATGCAACGATGGGAGGCACACTTGACCCCACGGCTCATCCGCTGTTCAGTGACCACGGTCAACAACCGTAATCACGGGCTAATACATTTTCCCCACCGCAGACAACCAAACTCAAGGCACGCCCTTGGCTCCAAGCGTCGAGAAGGCCTACTACCGCAAATGCATCGAGCTCAAGCGCCGCCTCAACGAAGTCGAGGCCGCCAACGATGAAGCCAAAATCAAGCGCGTCCGCCTCGACCGCGCAATCATGAAGATGCGCCTCGAGCGCGCCTTCCTCCTCGAACAGCTGAGCAAGAGGATGGACGTCAACGTCGACGGCAGCGAAGGGAGCGGAGACGAGGGCCCTGCAGTGGTGAGCCCCTCCTCCCGCCTCCAGCACCAGCATCCGCATCAGCCGGTGCAGCAGCATCCACAGCAACACCAGCCTGTGCGGGGCAGTCGCTGAGTGTGCCCCAGGAGCCACCGCCCGAGCGTCCGCACCGGGACAAGCGGCGGCGACCCGAACGCCCGCTGGCACCGCATCATCATCCGTCCAACTCTCACTCGCATCAGCAACCACCGCCATTGCAGCCCTCGCCTTCACACGCCATGCAAGCCTACCCGCTGGCATCCCTCCAGCGCCTACCGTCCAACGCTGTGCCCAAGTACATGGTCCCGAGTCCCACCGGCGAGATGATGGCCGCAAACGCTGTCATGCCGGAAGGCCACCTGCTCTGGCTGCCTCCCGCACAATTAGCCGCCATTCCACCACAGCATGGCGTGCCGCTCGTGCCTGTGCCGTCAACACCCGGGTATGGCCCACCGCAGCATGGCAGTCCGTATGGTGCTCCAGTCGGTATGCCCGGGGCTACGGCTCCGGGCGGGCAGCCAAACGGACATCAGGGTTTCGACGGCGCGGCCGATGAGCGGGAACCACCACCGCAAGCGGATATCAATCGTACTGAACGCGCGACGGGCGAGGCGCTTTCGGCTGAGCCTACGATACGCGAGGAGGCGAACGGTGAGCACAGGGTCGTGGCGGAGAATGACGGTGCTGCGCGAGATACCAGGGATGAGAGGGGTGCAGTGCGTGCGGCGGGTGGTGGCGGGTTCAATGCTATCAATCACTGAGCGCGGATCAGGAGCTCCGCTCAGCGGTAGCTAGATGGTCTGCCAGCGACATGCCTCTGCTGCTGTTGGTTGAGGCGGGCTGCGGTCACAGAGTACAACATGCTTACGATAGCGGCCTGTATGAGCTGATGAGGATGCTCGAGCTCACGTTTTAACCCGAGCCTACGCTGCATTTCTCCTTTGCCTCGCCGTATACATAATGCGGATCATCGTCAGTGCCAGTCCAGATGGACGCCGCTTTTCTTGCTTTCACTCCCCCATCCAATGCTTGCAGAGGGTGTATACCTTTTACTCGAATGATACCTGATATACTTGAAGGACGTTGTTGCTCTGCTAGTAAGCCTAGTAGTACATGTAGTACTGCTAAACACAAAACGCCGTTCGACTCAAGACGATACCACCCCGCGCTCATACCTTAGGTACAGTAGCATTTCGCCGTGCCGCGTCCTCCTTGACCTTCTACCTGTGACTTCCCTACATGTTTCCGCCCAGATCTCCATGGTTCGTCAGATCCCGAGCACGTGGAGAGTAAACGAACAAGGGAGTTCTCACTGTGTCGACCCGGCGGGCCAAAGTTGGCCTAGGGTACATGTATTTCAATTGGATCAGCAAAGCCCCCTTGACGGCTTTCGCCACAAGCGTCAAGACCCTTTCGGCGCAATCGCCCGTCACCGCAACATCGAGCCTTTCGCCATCATGCATCGATGATGGATTTGAATCGCCGACGAGTACCGCGACCAAGTCGCGCAAATCCGCTGCAACAACGGAACGGCTTGCTCCTCGTCGTTCTTAACCGCCGGCGAAGATCATTATTCTTGTCCAAACAGACCGGTTACACGGCAAGTGGCTAAGCGGGCCAGCCTTCTCACACACCCTCCACTCTCTTCCTGTCAACTCCTACATCTCCTCTGATGGACTGCACGCCAAGATATACTGCTTATTAGGTACGCACTCTCAAAGAAACACATCCGCCAGCGCGGTCAAAAACGACGCGGCGAGAACGTCGATTTCTGGGCAGAAGCTGGTCAGCAAGAGGGTGGCGTTTGGCGGGCCACGCATTAGCAGCGGAGCGGAGCACGACATCCCTCGCCACACCTATCACGCCGAATCGTATTGTTATTGAGGTACAGTAGCGAGTAGAGGATCGAGCTTGGGAGATCGACACTAATAACGCGCCTACCGAATTCAGCGGATCTATAAGGCCGAACAGTCGCATAACCTAGACGGCTGAAAGCATCGGTGCAACGCTCTGCACGGGGACACTTCACCTCGACGGCTCGATCTTTCTCAACGACCGTACCTTACCATCTTGCTGGGACCCATCCCCATATATACCGCCTTCACTCGCCTACGCGAGCGCTTCGCTTCGGCACCCGACGAAGGGGCGGTGCCCTTGGCCGCAGAGCGCCGTCTCCGCGCATCCCACCTGCGACAGACTCGGCTACGGGGTCGACTCACCCTGGTCACGGACGTCTGAACGCCCTCCCCGATGTCTTCGCTCACCCATCCCGAAGCACCGGATGCCTCGCAGCGCCGCGAGCGCGCTGCCATCGCCGCACAAGCCTGCCAAACGTGTCGTAACAGGTACGCCCGCAATCTTGGGGTCTCACACGGAGGCGGACATGGCGCCGCTTCCTGCACGTGACGCCGAAGGATGATGCAAAGACGCTAGGCTGATGTTGATTTCTTTAATAGGAAGAGCAAATGCGATGAAGTGCGACCGAAGTGTACGTTAGGCGCACGTGTGCCTACTCGATTCAGGCATGGCTGCTGACCCTTGGATAGGTGGGCTTTGCCGGCGCCTTGGCGTCGATTGCGAATACAGAGAACCGCTGCCTACGAAGTAAGTACTCATCGCCGCACGTTCAGTGGGAGCGCCATCTTCGTTGAGTGTTGCCCAGCGGGTTAGCAAGACCATGGGTCGATTACACGTGCCTTGTCCCGACCGTCTCCGTTACGCCGAGCTATGGCTTCTCCGTACCGCACTGACGAACGAGCGCAGGAAAGACAAGACAATGGTGCACATCCTCGATGCCCTGAACCGGCTAGAGAACAAGTTCGACAACCTGGCCATGACCTCAGGCAACAGTCCGGATGGGAGCACACCAAGTCAGCGCACAACAAGCGCCACTTCATCGTCAATGTCAACGATGAAAGCAAGCCAAAGCGCAATCCCGCAACAGAGTTCGGAGTATCCCGGTTCATTCCAGCAGCCTTACCAGCATCTCACGGTACCTCACAAGATCATGCTCTGGCCTGGAATCTACCTCCATCTCCTCAACAGTGGCATCCCGGCCGCCTCGGACCTGCAGTATGTCTTGCAGGAAGGCACGCATTGGTTCATTAAGCGGGAGATGGCGAAGCATCCCGAGCCGTTGCCTTCCAGGCTCGGCCTACCGTGCTTCGCCATCAATGCCGGGCCCCAGGAGCACGGTCGAGCGGCGAACGTGGCTTTCCCAACCCTCACGATACAGCAGATCCAGGAATTCTCGGACGCCTATTTCAACACGTTCAACGTGCTCTACCCACTATTGAACCGCGAGGCCTTCATGAACGGCATTGTCACACGGCTGTTGCGCGAAGGCTACGGAGATGGTGATGCAGGCAGCGTATTGGCGCTCATGGTCTTCGCACTTGGCAAGGTCGCCGTGGAGGGTGTGCTCCACCGGCCCGTCAGCGTGGTGAACGGACAGCCGAGCGGCTTTCGAGGCGGCACCATCGAGGAACCGCCGGGTCTCGAATTCTTCAACGAAGCGCGACGGAGACACGGTTTCGTGATGACACAGTGTACCCTGGAGAACGTGCAGATCAATCTGTTGCAAGCCACATACTACGAAGCGACCGCGCGCCATCTCGACTTCTGGCGCTCTACCGTTGCCGCGTCTATGGCCTGCCAAGTCCTCGTACGCTGCCAGCCTATCGACTGGTCGTCCACGGAAGGGGATCTCATCAAGCGTGCATACTGGACGTGCGTCCTCAGCGAGGACCTCTACCACCTCGACCTGGATCTGCCGCAGACAGGCATACACACGATGGAGGACGAGGTCCCGATGCCGTATTTCCAACAAGCGCAAGAACAGCAAGAAGACCAGCAGTCCGGCGGCAACTCCATTAGCGGAAGCAGCACTGTCGGCGCGGGCGCGAACGAAGAGCGCAGCCACTTCCAGTACCACTTCCTGGCCATGATCGCACTTCGGCGCCTCATTGCACGCATCCACAACGTCATCCATGAATGTGAGCGTGCCATGCAGTCCGAGCCGTTGTGGCAGGGCTCAGGCTCTTCCTCCAAAGAGCCGGACGACGATAGTAGGGGAATAAACGCTCACCAGAAACTCGCAGCTTCCACCGTGCAGGCTGCCAGCGAGAGCTTCGATGATTATGGCGGACCGCCCGTGGCCGTGATCCGCGAGATGGTGCGGCAGCTGGACAGCTGGCGAGCACTTCTGCCGAGGCCGCTGCAGTGGAGCGATAACGACAAGTTCGACTTCCCGGCTGCCGATCCCATGACCAGACGGCCGAACGAGCCGCTCTTTAGTGTGGATCAGGGGCCGATACCGATCGGACACAGGTACAACCTCGACGTCGTCACGGCGCAGCTGAGGACGCGATTCTACTACGCGAGGTTCATGATGTACCGACCGTTCGTCTACAAGGCGCTGCACTTCCCGGAGCTGATGACGCCCGACGACTGCAACTGCTGCGCCCTGGCCATCAAGAGCGTCTGTCTCTGGCCGCTCGCCATGGCGCCGCCCAAGAACAAGAAACGCCTCGTCCCGCACATGTTCGCCTGGACGCAGAGTTTCATGGGCATCCTGCTGATCCTGCGCATGACGACGGCGAACGACTGCCTGAGCCGCATCATCGACGAGGCGAACGTCGTGGGTCGGCACGAGATCGAGAGCACGATGGAGATCATGCTCGACTGGATGCGGGACATGAAGCAGGTAGACGGGATCGCGGAGTGGAGCTGGGGGACCCTGGAGCCGTTGTACGGCCTTCAGCCCGAACAGTAAGCTCATTAACTTCACTCACACCCGGCGCGTGGTGGTGCTCGGGACGGGACGGGTCTCAGCGGAGGCGGCCGGGAACTCTGCTGATAGCGTGGTTGTTTCAGCGGCGTGACCGCATACGTACACGAGGATTCGGTTCTCACTCAGTGGACGCACACGGGATGAGAGGCACGATTGGTGCTTTGATGGGTGAGTGCCGGTATGAGGGTGATTACTGGGAAGTAGCAGGCCGAGAGCCGGTGCTGTGAGTTGTTGACCGCATTATGAGGACTACCTTAGCAGGGCTGGTTCGCGGGAGGATGTCTGCGGGTGTTAATGGCACGAAAGAGATTGAGCATCGGAGAAGAAGCGTTCGGCTCGAGTTATGGCATGAGTCTGCTTGCACCAAGATTCAACGTTCAGCGTTCAGATAGTATGACGGCAGAAGAAGATTGCGCAGCGAGGCTACTTGACATGTGCTGTAGCTCTCTGGTTCATGATCACGTGATGCGCATCTCCACATCGTGAACTTCAGATCCAATTTGGAAGCGTCCTGTCATCCCACCTCTCCCAATGCTTCAACGCACCCTCTCACGCCCATTCACCCCGTATGTCGTCTCGACAGCCACCCTCGCACCATGCACGACGTGCCTCTGCGCCTGCGGCAACCTCATCCGCGATCAACATGCTGTCCGGCAGCAGAAACGAGCGATGGCGGCGCGCAAGTCGCCGGCGACCCGCGCCAAAACGGCTCGTGAAAGAAAGTGGGGCTTGACGCCCGAAGAAGCCAAGGAACACGAGGCGCTCAAGGAGAGGCGAAGCTCCCAGATCTACAACACCATCAGGAACACTCGGAGCAAGTCCCCCGACACCGTCATGACGCCCGAAGCCGGGGTGAAGTTCGTCGCCGACTTTGCCAAGCTGGCGGATGCCGCGCGGGGCCGCAACGTGGTTGATCTGGTGCAATACAGGGAGCTGGTGAGGGCGGCTGGGATACCGTTGGACGAGGTGGCAGCGCTGCAGCATTGGTTGATGTTTGGGGATGATAGCTTTGTGGGGAAGAAGCTGCTGTTCACGATGAGCGCGAGCGGGTACGAGGAGGCGACGATCCGGATCTGCAACCATGCGTTGCTGGGGAGCAAAGCGCGGCCGCAGCTGTTGCGGTCCGCGGAGATCAATTTCGAGAGGGGGAGGCTGCGGGAGATGGCTGGCAAGGGGGTGAATTTCCGGGCGATGGTGTTGGAGGGGAAGATCGCGCGGGCGCTGGGCCAGGAGGACTACGCGCTGCAGCTGTGGGAGCAGGCGATGAGTGCCGCCGTCGCGCAGAGCGAGCGGGACGCGGCGGCCAGGGCGTTGAGTCCGCTTCTGAACGACAGGGTGGTGGTGCTGTTTGGGAGCGCGGCGCGCGACCTGAGCGAGCTGTCGAGTCCCTGGGTCGATCTGACGCTGTTGCGCTTCGATCGCTATGCGCGGCTTTCCGACGAGAAGAAAGTCTCGCTGGCGCTCGCGGAGTATGAGAGGGCGCGGCAGGCGATGGAGACGGGGTGTCGGATGGACGACCCGGAGAGCCATTACCACGCTGCGCATTTCTTCCGGGAGACGACGGACGACGGGAGCACGATCTACACTTCCAGCTGGCTGTATCACATGACGAAGGCGGCCGCGTCGGGTCAGCCGATGGCAGCGCATCAGCTGACGATGTTTTACGCGGAGAGCGGGTGGAAGTACATCGAGGACGAGCCTCCGGATCACCTCAAGCCCACGCCTTTCGACAGCTATCCCGCGCCCAAAGGATCGGACGCCGGCAATTCCGGCTTCCTTCCGACTCTGCGACGGTTCCTCGGCTACGACGATGACAACAGCTCGGCCTCACCCTCGGACCCCCCAAGTGCCGCAGTACGCGAAAGCGATGCAATGTTCCACACCGCCGTCTTCCCCGAGACGCCCAACGACCGATGGGCCCTGGCTTTTCGCTGGGCCGACGTCGCGATCCAAAACCACTACGCGCCCGCCTACCTCTACCGGGCCAAGATGTTCCTCCAAGAGAAGCTGTGGGCGCAAGCCCAGATGACGGAGGAGCGGTACTCGGACGCTTCGAAAGAGGCCTGGGAGGCCCGCATGCGCCAGGGACAAAGCACCGGCACGACGACTGCGGCGGTCCCTGATGAGCCCGTCGTCGGCGTCGTCGACGACGACGAACCCCCGAATCGCAAATACGACCCCGCCCTCGCCCGCTCCTATCTGACCGACGTCTTCTACGCCGCGCAAGCGCACAAGCTGCGCCGCCGGCTCATCGCCGAGCCGCTGAGTCGCGGGCGGCGGCGCGTGTCCGCGGCGACCCCGGCGGATATCGAGGACATCGGGAGCGGGAACGATGAGCGCGACGATAAGTACCCGCCGGGCACGCCGTGGTACGTGACCATGCGGCTGGCCGACCCGGATGTGCGGGAGATGTATGAGCATGAGATGGACGAGTTGACGGCGGAGGTTATGCGGATTTGCGACGAGAGGGGGTGGGATCTGGTGGATGAGAGGGGGGATGGCGGGTTGTTGTTTAAGGCTCGGAGTGGCGGGAAGAGTATGTGAGAGGCGCGAGAAGTACTGCTCTGGGGAGCGCATGGGGTGGGTGAGAATGTATATATAAGCATGTACCAATACAACGCTGCTGCTTGCCTACTCAAGCCTTGCACTTCGTCACTGGGAAAGTTCAACGGCACAAATTTACTACAACAGATGGTGATGTTCACGTCCCCCCTCCGAAGGTCAGCGGAGCGCCGAGCAATCGATGGGGGGCTTCGCGGGGGCACGGACAACAGTACCTGGGGACAAGGCAGCGATGGCAGTGCAGAAGGGGGAAAGGAAGATTAAGGGGGGGCAAACAAGGCAGTGCAGGTATCAGCAGAAGAGACACGACCCAACGAAGTCCTCCAACCCTTCCCCCCGCCCTCCTGTGCCCCCTTCCCCGACGCACATAGCCAAAGCCGAAAGCGAACAACACCACCAACACAACTCCCACTCCTCTGGTTCCCACACGTCAAGACTCTACAGCCTCGTAAGCCAGGTGGGCGGGGGTAAACCCAAGGAGGTTTTTGCGAGCTAGACGGTGATTCAGGACCCGCAACCTGGGGGGGATCGGACCCAGGGAATGTTGCCGGCCGGACGTCGTCCAGCGGCGTGCCCAAGAAGCGCCCATCTGGCGGCGGCGCCTTGGCGACAGCCGCACCGTGCCCCGCGGGAGACTGGAGGCGGGGTTTGCACGATGTCTATCTAGCGGTTGAGGGAGTGCGGGGAGGGAGGGGTTGTT
>NAJQ01000054.1:61219-72884 GCA_005059865.1 Friedmanniomyces simplex
GGGGGGGAGGGAGAAAGGAGAGAGAGAGAGAGAGGTGCAGGCGAGGAGGAGGGAGTATATATACGGCGTGCGGGAGGCTTCGGGCCGCAGAGCGGAACAGGCAGCCGGGTCCTGGGAAATGCTTTCAGGCAGCCAACGGTGGCAAACATGATTGTGAAATTGAGCTTTACATTCACGTTCGAGCGCGCTGAGTTGCCACCTTAGTCCCGCCCAGCGAGAGCATGTACAATCCACCTCTCCGACCATGCTGTCGCTCTCAGCCCCATCCATCCATCCATCCATCCATCCATCGTGCGACACTCCATTCAACGTTGCTCATTGAATGTTATCGACACTCCGCCAATGCGATACACCCCTGGGCAGCAGTGCCATCGGGTTCAGGTCATCCGCGCAGACTCAACAAGTCGGAGGAGCTGAACGCTTCTTTCTGCTTGTTGCCCTCAGGGGGTGTGGGGCGCACGCCTCTCTCCAACAGCCTTCGGTACGTGGGGCGAGCGACGGGTATAAGCACCAGGCCAGAACGAACGATGAACCGCGGGCCTTTCAGGGGTATAAGCGAAACAGGCGCCATAGCGACGAGACGAGCCCTATGCACGACAGGCGGCAGGTCTCTGAGTGAGTTCGAGCAAGGGTCCTAATCCGACGGAGCAGCCACGAACGCCGCCAGGAGCACGGAGGCCGCCGACCCAGCGCTGAAAAGCCAACACCATTTCCCGGGATCTCGGGAGTGACGGCGACACTGCCTCCCGTCCTCGAAGAGCCCGTCCGCGCAGCCTTGAGATACACCCGTCCATTCTCGAGGATTGCTTGGAAGGGATTGGGACGTGGGGGAGACTCTGGTCCTCGCCTGTTGCGGGTGCATTAAAGTACACCATCCCGCCCGGTACTGCGACGAGCCTCAGGGCCAACGGGGAGTACATGGACGGGGGGGAGTCTGGGGATATCACCAAAGCCGAAGAAGGTAAGGTCCCACCCCCATGGACGCGCAGGTCCTTGGCGGAAGACAGCCTCCCCTGCCCTCCCCTTCCCCATATAGCTTCACATCATCCGCACATCCATCCCTATGCCCCGAAAAAAAATCCCCACGACCATCCCAAGAAGAAGACCTGGTCATTGAAGAAAAACTCGATTGATGACCCCCTTACCCCCCCGGAAAACCCACAACCACTCACACCACTCACTCACACCACTCACTCCCTCCCAGCTCCCCCCCTCGAGAGCAGAAAAAACCCCCAACTACCGCACAGCCAGCTCCTTCTTCCCCGCCCGCGACCGCATCATCTCCTCCGCATGCTTCGCCATAAACGACTCCCCCAGCGAGCCCCCCGTGAACGACCCCTTCGTCGGCGGCCGCGAGAAAGAGGAGCCGTAAGTTTCCTCCTCGACGGCTGGGGCGGCGGGCTCTTCCTGGAAGTAGTAGTCTGGCCCGCGGAAGACGGGGTCGGATTCGACGGTGGGTCGTTTGAAGCCGGGGGAGGTGGGTTGTTGGGAGGAGCTTGAGGAGAAGCCGGCGGAGGCTGAGGCTGACCTCGGGCGGAATTCGAGGTGTGCGGCTTTGTCGCCCTTGTCGTCGTTTTTGCTGTCTGGGTGTGTGTCCGCGGTCGGCTGTGGTATGAGACCGGCCTCGGGGTCGTAGCTGTGTGACTCGCTGATTTGAAGGCGTGGCGAGGGTATGGGAGCCTCGTTGCGTTCTTCCGGTTCGGTGCTTTGCTCGATTCTTCCCGCGATGCCTGGGGCAGCGTCCTCTTCGCTCTCGATCGCGCTGTCGAAGTCGCCCGTGGGGTGCGGAGGGCTGTCCGACTCGTCCTCGAGGTCGAATAAGTCGCCATCTGGGTCTATACTCTTCCGCGGTGAGGATGCTGAAGTCACGGCTGCTCCAAGGTCACGAGCGGATGGTGGCGGCTCGCTGTTGCTCGGAGCCGGGCTTGCGGTGGTCGTGTTTGTGGAAGGCGGCTGCGTAGCGAAGTCCATGGCTGCAGTCGGGCCAGCCTGGATGACAGCTAATTTCTCACGTTCCGTCTCTGGCGAGCGAGTGCGGGAGTGAGACGAGGTGGTACTGTTCTTCGTCGCAACCGGCACATTGTCGCTCGGCGCCACGATGCTATCGCCGACTGCCAGCGACACACGCTTCCTCTTCGGTCTTAGCATGGACTGTTGTGGCGATTTCATGGCTGACGCCAGCTTCCCGTCCGCAGATGAGCCGGACGAAGATGTTCGCTTGGCGAGCTGTAGATGCACCGGTCGCTTGTATTTGGCGTACATGGCGCTCTCCGAGTCGGCTTTGGGCAAGGAGGTTGCTTCGACCGGAACCGTGGTTCTACTGGAGGGCTCGACATCAGACGGCGCGGACTCTGTGCGCTTGAGCGTGCGCTCATCCTTGTGGTCGATCAATGGGAGGTACGGCGGCGTGAAGAGGCCTACGAAGTCCTTCTCCCGCTCGGCGCTGGCTCGAGGGTTCTTCAGGTTCGCGGTGCCCGGTCTGTCCGCGCCGCCACCGTCCTCCTCCACCACCGGACTGACGGGGTGTCGGCGGAGTCCCGAGCCCAGCAACGCGTCCACTGCGCCGTGTTGCTGCGGAGCTAAGAAGCAACTGGTAGTGGACTGCGTGGACTCCGAGCTCGTCCGTCTCTTCGTCGGCGCCAACAAGCCATTCCCGTTTGCGCTCCCACTCGCCGATGTCTGTACGGCAGCTGTCGCAGCTGGCCCAGTAGTACCACTCTTCGTCTGCTGCTTCAACTCCTTCTCATACTGCTTGTACTCGCGCTCCTTCACCGCGATATACTTGTGTATACTGTCATCCAACTGCTTCCGCTTCTGCTCCAGCGCATCGAGGTACTCGGCCGGGAGTGAGTCCTCGTGCTCTCGCAATGTCTTCCGAAATGACGGTCGTCGCGCGACGGTCACCCCGCCACCATTCGTCTTCTCTGCCATCGATGAGGAGGAGGAGCAGGAGGAGGCTCGTCTCGTCCTTGCATGTGATTATTATCGAAGCCCCCAAAGGCGCGTCAGATCAGATCCCGAACAGCTGCCGGCGGCCCTCGGCACAGTCGTTCGATGGCGATCCCGAAGACCGTCCTCAGTAACGATGGCGGCTTGTGCCGTGGCCTGACCAAGAAAGTGGACTCGTCGTAGGGAAGTTGTTCAGAACCAACGTCGAGAGAGTGTGTGTGTGTGTGTCTGCAGCAAGCTACGATACGGTACATGTACGTGAGGAGAGCGTCCGAGGAACAAGAATAACATCGCATCATAGTGCGTCGAAAAGGAGAGGTCCGCAGGGCAGGTCACGGCATCAAACCGGCCAGCCAGCCGGTCCAGCCCAGCCCACGCCGGCACTTCTCCACCACCACCAAATCGTGCGATAAGCTTCCCAGCCCGACACACGCCTGTCACGGGACCCGGGTATGCTTTCACCTCCATGTATATTGCTTTGCCTGCGCTGGCTGAATGCGGATCAACCTTTCATGGTTCGTTGGCCCACATGCCGATAATCGTGCCGGTGAGCATCCACGCCCACGCCCACGTGAGCTGACTTGACTTGACTTGGCCCACATGTGTGCTAGGAAGTGCTATGTACATACATACTACCACTGCCACAAGGACAACACTTCTCACGTCAACAACCCTTGGCAGCAACTTATAGCTGGTTTCGCCCAGGCGGAGCTGACCCCGGCTCACCCCTGCGCCCCATCCCGAGAGTCTAGAGTCCCGGCAGATGATTCTTGCCTGGCGTACGGGGCTTTGCTGGAACCAATCTAATATCTACATGTACAGGCCCTAAAGAGGGCAACCCACAACGCCCACATGACGTCGCCCCCCCACGCTATGCTACTCTCATCAAATCAGCCCCCTGTCTTCCCCTCTCATCTCACAGTAAGTCAGTAGCAGTACCGCCAACACCACTGCCGCCGTGCACGAGACCACCACCACCCCTGTGCCTCCCCGCCTTCCGCCTCCGCCGCCCGGCCAGAGAGTCCCGCGGATCGTCCGCCAGGCGGAAGCGGAAGGATGCGAGGGTCCCGTCCGGCATGGCGAGGTCGTGCTTGAGGTATGTCCGGTACTGCCTCAGCCAGCGGCCGTGATAGTGTTGCGAGAACGCCCGGCGGGGGGCGGGTGTCCGACGTGCGTGTGGGTAGTGCGACTGGATGGAGTCTCCTAGCCTGACTTTCATGCGGGAGAGGCGGCGGAGTCTTCGTCGAGTGGTCGTGTGGCTGCTATCGTCGTCTGCAAAGTCTTCGTCCGCGGGTTCTTCGTCTGCACCCTCTTCATCTGCAACGTGATCAACATCATCACCGCCCGTCGACACCGAAAGCGGCAGCAAGCGCCGCCCAAACAGCGCGTCCTCGATCTCGCCTCTTTCCGGAACACCAATCACCGGCCTCTCGAGCTCCCTCGCACACTTCGCCAAGCGGGCCACCAACCGCCTGCCCAGGACCTTCGCCTCGAACATCTGGCTCGCGCGTCGCTCATAGCACTGCTGTACCCACTGCACCAGGCTCTGTCGGAACGACCGCTCGCCCTTGGCGGTGAAGCGGAACAGGCTCTCGCCATGCTGGCTGATGATCGCTCGGACGGTATGCAAGAAGCGCTGGTCGATGCGGATGTTCTGCTTAAGCACAGTGCCAAAGGACCATCTCAAACCGACAAACGATCCGATGGCGAAGTACCCGTGGATGAGGACCGCCATGGCCACGGCGTCCGGGGGGCGTTTGAGTGCTCGTCCGGATTGGTACATGGCCTTCAGGAGAGCCACGCCCTGTTCCGGCCGGTTGTTCTTGATCAACATATGTGCAGCAGTGACTCCCACGTGGTGATTCACCGGCAACCCATTCTCGTCGTTGACCTGGTAGTACTCGGTTACCGTCTCGTGCAAGCCATCCATGTCGCTTCGGTCACCCCGGCGAATACGTTTCATCCGATGGATGAGCATGGGCCCCATGGCGCCCGTGATATTCATACCAGCGTTCTTCGCCTCTCGCAACAGAGCGTTGGCGTGTGTGGGGTCCCCTCCGCCTTGTCTCAGACTCGCCTCAACGGCAACCTCGAGCGCGAACGGCGATGCAGGGAGTCCTCCGGCATCCAGAGACTGGTGATATAGAAACAGCACTTTCTGGTGATCTTGCAAGGACAACGCCAGGACCATGGCTCTTTCCGGCCGAATGAGCGCCTCCTCGGCGGTCTGGGCGGCGGGATCGCTTGTTCGTACATCTTCGCCATCGGAAGCCGTTTCGGAGGCTGTGACACACTTCTCGGGTAACGGTCGCGGATCGTCAATCTGTATCATGCTCGGGAGCTCATCGTCAAATTGGGGGGAGGTCACCAAAACTTTGCGCTCACTCGGGACACTCTCCGGCACCGCATTGGGATGGACGAAATGCATTTGCTGGTTCCACGTCCAACCTGGCGAAGGCACCATGTCATGTCCCTTGCCTTCTAAAAGGCCGAGCCTAGCCTCAGCGTGCGAGCGGCGCCACGATGTGTTGCGGTTGTGCTCCCCCGTCAGACTCCGCAGGTCGAACCCAATGGCTTCCTTCGCCAACGGCAAATAGTCCGGTCCAACAAGCGATGGGGCCGCCTGGACAAGATGCCGGCAGAACCACATTAGCAAGACGTGTGATGGGCGGTAATCCCGGTAGTACCGAGTCAGCAGCTTCGCAGCCAGCTGGGCATCTAGTCGGAAGCGCTCGCCAAGGATGCGGATATAGCGGATCCACTTTGGAATCAGGTAGATGGTGTTTTTCGAGATGAAGGACTGCAGCATGATCTCGGTAGTGGATTGATTGGGGCGAAAGCCCAAGTCGTCGACAAGCGCCGTGACAAACTTCCACGTTTCGGTCGATGAGTGACACTTCGCGTACAAGTGGAGAGTCGTGTTGAACCGCCTGTTTGCCTCAGCGTCAAGTGCCAGCGTGCTCGACTGCTTGCCAACGGCCAGCGCCTGGTCGAGCGAGTTCCAGTCGCCCTTTTTCGCAAGCAGCAGCGCCGTCACGCTGATCGTGAAAGCATCATGCGGAGAGGCGGCATGAAGGTCGGCCACGGCGTTCAGAGCCTGGTCGTGTGCGTTGGCGCTGACGTAGATATCGACGGCAGTCATCTCGAGCCGGCGCAGCGCTTCAGTGTGTCCGCCCTGATGGAAAACAAGCCGCAGCCTCTTAAACCCTTTGCCAAACTTGACCAGGTCGCGGCTTGCGCGCCACTCCGCCACTAGGACCAGTGGCAGCGGGCTCCAGCTGTCCGTGATCCGGCCACGCATGTCCACAGGCACACTTCGGAACAATTTCGTAAAGTAAAGTAAGTAGTGGGGCTTCGTCGATTTGATGCAAGCGTGTGCAAGGATCTCACTCGTTTTGCTGGGTAGATTTGCTGATTTTTGCAGCTTGCGGTTGCGAGCGTATAACTCGAGCGCTTCATCGTAAATTTCTTTCTCATCGCAGTACTGCAAGAATAGTACGCAAAGCGGTAGATAGTCGTCCTTGGGCAGGAGCTTTTCGGCGAGTTGGAGGGTGCGGCGCATTGCTGATAGCTCACCCGTTGCGAGCGCGGCGTGAAAGCACTCTTCGAGGAGGGTCTTCCCTTGGCTGGAACCGGTGACAACAGAGCTGTTTGTGCGGAGTAGCTCAAACATTTGGTTGAATTGCGAAGAGGAGAGAAGAGCTCGACACTGCGTCTGTAACGACGTGAAGTCGGGTGCGGCTTTTCCACCTTTCTTGACATTGCTTCCAGATCGGACATCAGGTGGTGCATTATGGGGGCGAGTCCGAGCAGTATCCTTCAACTTCTGCGACGCAGCAGCAATGCGGGTTGTAGCAGGTCGCGCATCCTTCAGCGGGCGAGGTGCTTCTTCTTTGCGACTTGGAAGCTGCGGAAGCCAAGAAGGGCTGTCGGGCCAATGTGATTTCGGTCCCGGCGGTATGAAGTCGAGGGGCTCCGCGGGTCTGTCATGCACAGCAGGCATCTCAGCGTGAAGGCGCTGCCCCGCCACGCCGTCTGTACGCAAGTGTGCATGTGACTGCATGGTCCTGCGTGGTTGGGACTCCGCAGAGGTTGGACTTTGCTTCACCTTGTCTCCGCTTCGGGGTCTCTTCTTCTTCTTGCGCCCTTCCTCATCTCTCTTACATTGCTCTTCAAGCTGCGCGTAACCTCTGTCAACTGAGGACGGTAATTCGGGCCCGCGGATTGCAGGCGCCCCGTCCTTGACGACTGCTCGCTTGCTCCGAGATCCGTCCCCTAGTTTGTCGAGTGCCTCAGTATACTCCGGAGTCCAGTCAACCCCGCCCCAACCCCCCACTAGCCCATCCTCCGCCTCCTGCGTCGCCAAAGCCACATTCTGGTAGTACCGCGGACTCTGCCGTATTCGCCTCGCATTGTCGGCAATCTTCTGCACTATCTGCGTTCGTCTCCTGCGTTCTTCGGCGCATAAAGTGGCGAATCCAATTGCGGTGCCGGAGGATATGTAGGCGAGTTGGCGGAGCGCCTTGAGGGCAGCGGGAGACGGTACGGGTCGTGGAGCGCTGGTGTACATAGCTGAGCCATCGTGCTAGTATGAGAAGTCGGGTAGCATTGAGGGTGACTCCAAGTGTGTATAGTAAGTGTGCATGCAAGATACATGAGGATGCAAGATGGACGAACATCGGGTAGATCCGGCGAGTGCTACCTTAGTGCATTTGAGTCTACCGAGTCATTCAGATGTCTACGCGCGACATCAATATCAAAAACATGTAGCCTGAGCATAGTTGTTACATGGCGATCTCGGACTCACAGCGCATGCAATCCCACTGAGAATTCCACCTGGCAATGCCTCCACGATCCCAGCGACGCCACCACGTCCTACATATACAGCCTTGTCTGAAAGGTCCTTTCTGACGAGCGTTCTGATACTGACATCAGAAAAGAGGACAAACAATTCTTTTCTGCTTTAGCAAGCATCTACTCCGGACTCAAGGGCGCCTCACTCGCAGCCAAATTACACTGTCGAAAGATTCTCACCTCATCCGACGCGAAGCTGCCCGTCACACTATGCAGCACGCCTTGGTTGTTGAACAATGCCAGATCACCTGCCTCCCAGTCCACCGCGTACACCAGCTGCGGCGCTATCCCGGGTCTCTGGAGCTTGTGAACAATCTCCCGCACTTGCTCCAGATTATCGATGACCGTGCCGTCCACTAAGTGCAGCTTCTCGACGGCTGAGGGATGGACCTGGAGTGCCAGCTTACCCGTTACGGGGTTGCGCCAGCACATCGGAAGGATCTTGATTTTGCTATCGTCGATCGGAGGGAGCTCGGAGTGCGGTAGCTCGAGGCATTCGGAGACCAGGCCCAGCCCGTCACTCCGCGACTTGGCCTTCGACATCCAGATGTAGGGGTGCGGTGCGTACTGCACTCTCGTCGTGCGAGCAAAAACTTTGTCCTCCTCGCTGAGAAGATCGTACATCCGGTACGAGCTGACGAATGCCGTACTGCCGCGGGGCACGGCTAGCTCATCGCCTGTCCCGTCATCGTAGCGGAGAGTCTGGTACTCGGTCTTCGGGACTTGGACGGCCATCAGAGATGTCACGCGCGGGGGGTTGAGATCGTACAGCGCGGCGTCGATGTGCCAGCGATAGCAGCGGGTAACGTCACGGTCGTCTCCCTCGGAGATGGGATGTTGGTGGAAGGTCTTGTGGTGTGGGTGCTTGAGAGTGATGTCTTGCAGGCCCTCGAACTCTGCTACATGGCCGTTGCCGATAACTTGGACTTGAGGCTGGTGCGGGATAGTCTTCAGGTCTGGGTGGAGGATGGACTTCTTGGCGTCGAGTGTCTTGCCGTGACCGTATGCCTGGACTGAAGGGTCAAACAGCCGGGTGAGTTGGTATTGCGCTTTTGGCGAGAGAGACTGTTGGCCTTTGAAGATGATGACCTGGTGCTCGTAGAGGGCGCGGCGGATCACACTGAAGTCGACTTCCGAGATGTCTTCCAAATTTGCGTTGCGCAGCTCCGCACCGAAGTCGACAGTGGAGTCTTTGGGCGGCGTGATCTTATGAACGGTGATGCGGGACTTGATGGCCATTGCGATGGAAGGTGCGCTGGTTTCCTGTGAGGTGTTCCTGAGACTGTGTGTTGTGCTGATATCAAGGAAGAGAGGGGCGAAGGCGAGGTACTGATATACTTCTCTACCACTCACTGCCGCCATACCGTTGGACCGGCTCGATATCCAGTTCGTCAAGCTCCGCTCCGCTCTTTTCAAAGCCTGCCTTATTAGTAACAATCGGCAGTGTCCACGATAAGGGATATACTGTTCGGGCGGCCATCTCCGACAACGGAACCCGACAGGTCTGCCGACGCTGCTACGTAGCAATACCTTCAGGCTGCCGTGCCTGTTGCAAAGCTTGATGTGTGCGGTGCCTTCCTATCTCCCCTGGGATGAGGTGATTCCAGAGGTGGATGATCCCAAGGTCGAGGAGGCATCTTCACCCGACGGGACCTTGCAGCAAGGCCGGTCGTCAATCGCGCAGCGGCAGTGGCTCGTTCCGTTGCCGGTCGATCTTCGCGCGGGGCGCTCCAAGAGGCTGAACAAGGAAGAGGAAGCAAAGGCGTACATGTACATGTATGCTAGAACGTGAAGTCACGCAGACATACGAAGTCAGGACACTCTCTTTGCTGCCGCCTTGAACGTCGCTCGCTCCTTCCCACAGTCTGGACCTTCGATAGAGACACCAACCGCCGATCACTCCACCGCGACAAAACACACTTCGTCGTTGCACAGCCGAGCATTAAAACATCCACCTATACCGATGATCGCCCTGGGCATGCGACGGTAGCAAACACAAAGCACGGGCAAAATGTCTGGAAAGGAAGAGGCGCCGGAGGACGGTGTACAGGAGGTCAATGGCGGCTCGTCAAAATCCAGCATACCGCACAGCAAATCGGGCTGGGGGGGCAAACTTCGAGTCAACAAACAAGCGACGCTGGCCAACCCTGAAGCTCTGAGTGATCCCGACTATTCGGACGAGGATGCGCCGCCAGTCGATCATATCGAGGCAGACGAAGGTAGGCACGCGACACCAGGCCAGCGTGCAAGGTTGGGTGACTAACAGCCGCAGATCTCTTGGACGGCGAGGAATTTGAAGTTGAGGCAAGGGCGACTCTCGATCACCGTAGAGGGTAGGCGCTGACGGGCTGAAAGTAGGAGATTGACGTCCAACATTCTCGCGTGTCAACAATACCCGCTCTCCACCTCGAACGCTTCAAGCGGTTACGGCGACTATGTCTCCGGCAGAACAGCATCCAACATATTGAGCTCCCACCGGAACTCGCGAGTTCTCTCGACGAGCTCGAGCTATATGACAACCTGGTCAAGCGCATTGACGGCCTGGGAGACTTCACGCAGCTGCAGATCCTGGACCTGAGCTACAACAAGCTCAAGCACATCAAGAATATCTCTACTCTCACCAAGCTCCACCACCTCTACTTCGTACAAAACCGCCTCTCCAAGATCGAGAACCTTGAAGCGCTGACTGAGCTGGTCTACCTCGAACTTGGCGCGAATCGCATCCGAGAGATCGAAGGCCTGGAAACGCTGACGAAGCTCGAGCACCTCTGGCTGGGACAAAACCGCATCACCGAGCTGAAAGGGTTGCAAACACTCACACACCTCCGCACTCTCAGCATCCAAGCGAACCGCCTCACCTCTCTCTCTGGTCTAGACGCCCTGCCACAGCTGACCGAACTCTACGTCTCCGATAACAGCATCGCCTCTCTTGAGCCCCTGCGCGCGAATACTAAGCTCGAGATTCTTGACTTCCAGACTAACCCGATATCATCACTCGCGGGTCTCGAGGGTCTGAGAGAGCTCGAGAACCTGTGGGCGAGCAATTGCCAGATCGAGGATTTCAGGGAGATTGAGCGGGTACTGCGGGATAAGGAGAAGTTGGAGGAGGTGTACTTTGAAGGAAACCCGGTGCAAAAGCAGGGGCCGGTGCTGTATCGGAATAAAGTGAGGTTGGCGTTGCCGCAGGTGGTCAAGATCGACGCTGGTAAGTCTTCCGAACATTGGTGCCGAAGCGACGGGATTGCAGAGCGTACTGACGGGTTTCGTAGCGTACGTGAAAGCGACGTGATAAGGGCAGATGTGATCACGCCTCTCGCTGTTCACATGCATGGCCTTTCAGCACCTCCCATTCTTTCTCAACGCGAGACTCATGGCAGAGTCATTCCAAGCTGCGAGAACAATGTTGTTGTGCCCTGCTGAGCCCCCATCATCACGAGCAAGGCTTGCGATCAACGGTGGTTGCAGGCCTACGTTTCCTCTCGACCACATAGTAGCCTACAACACCACCAGTGTCATCATCACTGTTGTCATTACCCGTCGCTTGCCAGTCTCGCGTATCACCAGTGAGGTCGAGTGGTATCCGAGAGACTGTGAGCAGTTCCATCCATTGTCTCCCGGCCCGAGGACTTCCCTGCGACCTTAGGCACCATCGCTCACATATTGCATGACTGCACGCGGAGAGCCAACATTGGACTTCCCGGTTGCTCGTAGAACATGAATCCGCCTTGCCGCAAACTTCGCCGAACTCGGAAGGGACTGCGGAGCAACTCCGTCGGGACCGCACTCCATAACCCCACATCACTACACAACCGTCTGTTGCTTGGCCTTCCCAATCATGCATGCTACTGCCAAGCCTTAGGTT
>NAJQ01000540.1:8742-20348 GCA_005059865.1 Friedmanniomyces simplex
GTCTCAAGGTCAACAAGGTGACGGAGAATCTGACGGTCAAATATCTGCGACCGGGGCCTGGAGAGAGGATCGATGTTGTGTTCGAGAATAGAGAAGAAGCCAACAAGGCTAAGCTACACACACGTTGGCTGACCTCCGGCACATGCCTGGTGCACGAGTGGCAGGTGAGCAGTGGTACCCTGTGAAGTATGACAGCGTGGTAAAGCAATGTGTCCTGGACGAGGAGATAAACGACGGTAAGACTCTGAAGAACTTCCTACTGGAATTCCGATCGGACCACAAGTGCGAAGCGGCCGAATGCACTGCAATGAAGGCTACGTGGCTGAGCAAAGTAGATGTGACGAAGAAGGTAGGATCGTTGGTATCGGCAGGGCTTCCAGCCATCACAGTGGGAGGCAGCACGGTCACAGCTAACGTTGCCTCTGAGTACGTTGTGGGCAGCTCGCGAACACTGCAACCTGGCGGATCAGCGGTGATCGTAAGTGGCTCAACGTTCTCGTTAGCTCCATCTGGCACTGCAATCGTGGTTAACGGGCAAACGTCGCCAGTCGCGGAACAGAGCAGTGTTGGCATCCCAGCGACTGGCGCTTTGTCTGTCGGCAACAGCGCGGTTACGTACTCGCAGCTTTCTCAGGGAGGCATCGTGGTTGGCTCGCAGACCCTCACAGCTGGTGGCTCAGCGATAACCGTCGCCGGGCAGCAAGTGTCGCTTGCTTCGAGCGGCGCAGTAGAAGTCGATGGCTCGCCTGCAGGCACAATTGCGCCCACACCTCTGGCCACCGGGATAGCCACCGGAGTAATCACGAATGCCGGGCAAATTTTCAGCTACTCTGAGCTCAGCGAAGGCGGAGTAGTGATAAGCTCTCTCACTCTCGCACCGGGCAGCTCAGCGGCCACATTTGGCAGTCAGCAGGTGTCTGTCGCATCTAATGGCGTCGTAGAGATTGACGGCTCGCCTGCCGCGACTATAGTTCCAATCGTCACCATTGGCGCTCAATCTGCCGGAACCATAGTGGTAGGAAGCCACACACGCAGCTACTCCGAGCTTGACTCTAGCGGCATCATCATCGGTTCGCAGACGCTATCAGCAGGTGGTTCAGCAGCCACTGTCGCCGGGTCGCTCGTGTCCCTTGCACCGAACGGCGTGGGAAAGGTAGATGGCACCCAATCGGCTACGATCGCGATCCAGAGCCGCTCGACTGGCGTTGTCACAGTTGGAAGTGAGTCACTTTCTTACGCCTTCTCCGGTGCCGCTGCGATCGTTGACTCTCAAAGACTCGCACCCGGTTCGACCCTGGTTGTGGATGGGGCCACTCTGACCCTCGCACCGTCTGGCTCCGGCATTGAAGTCTTGCCTGAATTGAGTAGAGACAGCAGCACTGGGCTCACTTCTTCGACGGGCTCGGCGACAATCTCTGGTGCAGCGCAGGCTACGAGCGCAGCAAGCTATGCTACGAAGGTTAATGATATGCAGCTCTATGCCGTTGCCGTTATTGTACTGGGACTTGCTGCTGCTTAACCAGCTTTACCGTCCCGATTTCGCAAACATATGATCAACCCCAGGCCACCATAGCGCCGCACATTCTACCAAAGGGAAAGCCAATGACACGAGCCGTGAAGCCTCGACCTCGAGGCCGAACTCGTTTGCTGCCAGGCATACAGATTGCCAACTCTCACGAAGCCCTCTGACGGAGCTAGCCACAAAGTCACCATGTCGCGCCTCCTGGCGCATTCTGCTGGCTTCCAAACGAGTTCTTCGCTCTTAATATCGCGAACTGCCGGCTCTTAACTTCTTACTGTTATATGGAATCTGTCCTGAACTAATATCTGAGGAGGCTCTATGGCGTAACTTTGGAAGGGCTACACCTACGACGTTAGCACGATTAGCTTGGCTCACGATTCGAGCCTTGACTGGGATTTGAGCGTGGCCAGCTGCACCCATTGTTGGACACTGGGCCTCTCGATCTCAGGAGTACCGACTGAGGTTCGACTGAGCAACAAAGCAAGAGATCTTTCTGAGGACACAGAGAAGTAGCGTATCTGGAACAATGGCTGACGTCGGGGCAGTGCGCATGCTGCTCATTCCTTACCGTGGCCGAACGCGGCGACCATGTACTCAGCAGTGTCGATAATCTTGCACCGTTCTTGACCGTGCCAATGAATGACGGAGAGCACCCTTCGTGTGGTGTCAGATCGCTCGAGGTACTTCCGGCACCTCGAAACATCTTCGGGAACGAGATTGCGGCTGCTGGGCGTCCGAAGTCGCAAATACCTCAATCATTTTGCCAGTGTCAAGCGTCACCGCTATTAGTACTGTTCCACCGCATATCGCAACATGCTTGACCTTGGTGGCTATCGACTGGGGCTTGCCGAGCAGTTGACGGCAGAGCAGCGAAGCGTGAATTGGCTTTAGCAACGATGATCCGTCAGCGAGTGGGCAAGGAAGCTCCAATAGCTCGTTCGTTCCGTCCTTCGATGAGTCGGCTCTACGTCCCGTCGATCCATCGGAAGGCTGTGTATCCGCAGCTGCTAGTCGCCAGGCGGTGAGCCGGGCTTCTTTTGTACTTGCATGTTATGGCGTCTGTGGAGACCAACCGATTCGTGATGAGTCCATCCTACCCGTTTCAGGGGGCTCTCTCATGCTCCGCGACTTGTGTATCTTTAGAGGCCGGGTCACGAAAATAGCCTTTGCGTGGCTTACCCATTTGCCGGGGAGATGACTACCGCATTCGGCACCCTGCAGGCGCCCGATCTAGGCCTCGCTTAGCTGATTAAGCAGGACCCAAAGGCTTAGGAAATGAGGACGCCAGACTGACAGTGACTTTTCATAAAGAGAAGCAATAACCTCTTATGCATCATGCTTGAGAACCGCTATCACGACCCTCAGAGATGGTGCAGCGGAAGCAGCGGGCATGGTACGTTATACATCCCCATTCGACCTAGCTTTGGGGACGCAGAAGCCTCTTTCAGCATCATGCGCTGACTGTGCACTCTATGGACAGCTCAGAATGCCGAATACGTCACCTCAGATGCAGTGGTCGGAGCCCTTGCGAAGCATGCTTCGAGGGTGGCTGGGTTTGCCGGCCTGCTGCGGCTCACACATTCGTCCAGGCCTCGAACAAGAGCATTATGCGCCAAGGAAAGCATCATGATCTCTTCTTCGCCGAAGATCGTGGAGAACTCCGTCTCGAGGTGCGCCACTCGAAGGCCAGAGAGGTCACGTCGTCCAATCATGGCATCAAAACTGACGTTAGAATGTCTTGCCAGTCAACTTCCTGGATGACCTCATACCGCAGGAGAAGCTCCAATGGGTGTCGGAAGATGCGAATACCTCCGGTCAATTGCAGTGCCTCACAACGACCATCGAGCCAACCCTCACACCCCCGCTGTTGTCACCGACTGCTGAGGAGCCGGCAAGCTTGCTCAACGGCCATGAGAAGCCACGCCTACTCAGATACTACAAAACAGTGATGTGCAAATGGTTCGACTGTTGCGATCCGTCAAAGCACTGGTCGACTACAATTTTGGAGCTCGCCGAAACATGTTTGCCGCTGAAGAACGCTATCCTGGCAGTGGCTTCGAAGCATTTGAGCTTGATTGGCAACATGGATGAAAGCGTGACGCTCCACTATCAGAGCCTCGCTTTCCGAGAACTACTGCCCGCGCTATCCTCATCAGCGTATGAACTGGACATGCTTGCTGCTGTGGCGTTGCTACGCTTCATCGTCCAAATGACCGGTTAGCTGCCTCTTTCCACTAATGGACCAGAAGAAGCTGACAGACATATCGTAGCGAACTCAACGCCAGACTCAGCAGAGAGAAACGCGATTTCGCTACTAGGGATCGAAGTCTTCGTAGAGGCGTGGAGTAGCAACCCGCATTCGATTACTCACTCAGTGATTTTCATGAATGTCCTCCGACTCTATATACACGCTGCTTGGACCAGCAAGCAATCGCTTCTTAGTGAACTCGCCAAGTCGCGCTGGAAGCGCTGCACTCTCATGGACAGCGTCTACTCGGACCTAAGTGACCCGCGAATCTGCAATGGCCGCATTACCCTCATTGCGGCCCAGATGTTGGATTACTGCTACGACAATGAGCCTAAAACGGCGGAGCGCTGGCCTGGACTTTGCGAAAAGCTCGATGCCTGGCTGACGAACAAACCCGCGTCTTTCGATCCAATCGAAGAATGTGAGCCAACTGCGGCACAGCCATTCGGGGCGGTGAGGTTTGATGAGGAGATCCAAGGTAGGTGCAAGTCTTACAGAGCACTATCAAATCTGCTGATCTCGCTTAATAGCCATTGCTTGGGTGTATTACTGCATTGCCGGTCTGATGCTGATTAACAACGCCCCGCCGAGCGTTGTGTTCTGGTTCTCTAAAGAGGTCCGTGGTGTAAGATACGCTCCATCAGCTTGCCGCAGATGCACAGCTGACAGCCGTCCTCGAGGCCGAATCCCATCGCTTGCTAGAGCAATGCTGCGCAGTGTCTGTGGGTCACCCTGAAAGCATGAGCATCGTGCTGACATGCACGCTGCCAATCATCTCATGTACGTACTCGACATTGTGAACAGTCTCAGGTCATCGCTAAGTCAATGCTTCTAGTCGGCCATCTGCTGCAGCATCATGATCAACAGCAATACGCCCTAAGGATTCTCGGAACTGCAAAAGCAAACTGTGCAAACCTATTTGAGCCGGAAGTCTTAGAAGAGCTTCAACAATGCTGGGCGGCAGGCGGTGCACAGCCGCATGGAAAGCTGCGGTACTTCTGTGGCGACACAAGTGAGCCATTGAACTTGACGGGAAAGCCATAGGCGTTAAACGCATTACTGGCAAGGATGCCTATGTCAGGGTGATGCGGTCGCTATGCGGCACCAGAGAGTAGTCCGTAGCGGGACCATAGGCGACCTGCCAGACGTGCCGTGGAATTTGGGCACTCGAGCGCGTGCGCGGGCTCGGACCAAAACTTTTCCGCGACATTTCCCTCTTGACAGTGCTTGCATAAGCGGAGTTTGCAAGCGAGCGGGTGCCTGCAGTTAACTTCCTTGCGATACCACCACGTCATTGAGCATTGCTTATGCTACACACCTTGCCAAAACTCAGATAGGAGTTTATGAACATTACAAAGCATGTCGAAGGCTCTGCTCGTCACATCTGTGACATCACGAACCGCATATATAAGGCGGCCCTACTGCAACAATGCTCCCATAATTCAACCTGGCAACCACTTCCGCCATAGTCTCTACTATCATCGCGAAAATCATCAGCACATAGCAGCCTTAGGTGTTCGAACCCGGTCCGGCCAGTTGTTAGATCAGCAAACATGGTGACTTGGTTGATCATTGGAGCTGCAAGGGGCATCGGTGTACGCTCCACTCCAAGTTGTCCTGCTGATCCAATTTACTAATGTATCACAGTTCGGCTTCGTTCAAGAACTGGTATGTCAGTCAGTTGCTGTCACACAGTGCCGCTCATCCAGGGTTTGACAAGTACTCAGCACAGTACTGACGTTCGGTAACAGGCCGCCAAGCCAGAGAACCATGTCATCGCCTTCATACGCTCGCAGAGCACGGCTGGGGAGCTGAACAAGCTTGCTGTGCAGCACAGAAACATCGACGTCGTGGAGGCGGATCTGTTCAACCCAGAGAGCTTGAAGAAAGCCGCAGACGAAGTTACTGCTAAGACAGATGGAAAGCTCGACGTCTTAATCCACAACGCTTTCTCCGCTGGCACCGAAGCAATGTTGTACAAGCCTACTGAATTGTGAGCGACGCGTCCGCATGGTTGAGGTCCTGCTGACAACGCCTCAGCACAGGAAGAGAGCAAGAGTTGCAGAATGAGATCAGCGAGGCGGTGCGTGTCAATCGATATCCGGTCACTCACCTTATGGCTGACGACCAGTAGATCAAGGGTAATGTACTCGGCCCAATCTATACCATCAACGCTTTCCTACCGCTGCTGCGAAACGGCACGGAGAAGAAGATCATCTACATCTCTACTGGAGCTGGCGACATCGAAGTGATCCGTGTCAGCGGCCAGCCGGGACAGCTTGGTTACGCCTCGAGCAAGGCAGCCGGCAATGCAGTCATTGCCAAATACGCTGCTGAGTTGGCTGATGAGGGTATCAAGACACTGTCGTTGTCGCCGGGTTGGGTTAACACCGATGCTGGTAAGCCTGCACATATCAGTGTTGCGCGACAGGAATTGACAATGCGCAGCGCAAATGCTTCAGCAGAATGAGGTTATGTTCAACTATTTTCTGAAGAGCTTCCAGAAAGTGGATCCAAACCTGAAGGGTCCGATCAGCGTGCAAGAGTCGGTGCAGGCTCAGCTTGCAGTGATCGCAGCTCTCGATGCTGCCACGAGTGGGAGGTTTCTCACCCATCGGGGAGACGCTACAAGTTGGTTCTAAGCGAGGAACGGTTAGCGAAGATGGAATCGTAGGAGGCTGCCGTCACAGAGTGCATGAGCTCAGAGCTGCATGCAGAATGCTATGACATACCGTATCACTTGAGCGCTCGTACTCCACCTTACGCTATGCGATCTTCTGGGCAGAAGCGTAACAGCTGCTGTTCGTCTAGGAGATGGAGGTGTGAACTGAGATTGTGTATCAGACGTCGTCGACACCCTACTCAATATGCCACGACGAACTCGACTCCGGTCGCTTGAAATTTACTATTCATCATGATTGATTGATTGATTGATTGATTGATTGATTCCATCTATAAGCTATGCACAGGTTTATCACCCATATGAGCTGTCCAAATCGCTACCTGATACAGTGTGTAGTCCAGCGCTTGTTCGGAGCGTAGCCGTTGAAACTGCCAGGACGGCGTTCGCATCGTCCACGGTATATATCATCTTGTGCCATTGTGGAAAGGAGGTGTCAAGCCAGGATGTGTTGTCCCGCTTCTGGCTGACGATGACTGCTGTCACTTCAGATCCTCCCACGCGCAAAGGTAGTCTCGGCCTCTTGGGCTCAGAAGGTTGAAGAGGGAGGAAGGTCACGGCAACAATCAGCAGGAGAAGGCAGCCGATGGTAACGTAGAGGTAGCGAAGCTTCCTCCTGTGCGTGAAAGTCCCAGTCAAAGCAGACTTCATGCCTGGATAACAGGAGTGCACGAATGGTTGAAGATACACAATGTTGTGGCAGACATAATGGCGAGCAGAGATGGGCAGAGAAACAGCGCGTGGCTTACTGTCGGGATCATGTTACCGTCTAGGGCACAATAAAACACGTTCTGGAACGTTATTGACGCTATAGGCTGTTACGCGAGCTGTGCATGGGATAACGACGGAAAGGTGCGTTGGCTGTACGGCTCCATGCAGCAGGGGTACGGATGGGACCACAATGTATAGTAGGGAGGCGGGGTTGGTACAGCGAACAGCTGTGATGTGAGCTCGGGAGGTGTCGAGCGGGCACTAGCAGACCTTTGCTTCCGACTCGTGTGAACATCGTAGTGCTTCAGGTCGATTACAACTGTTCATCGCCACAATAACATGAAACCGAGCAAAGCCTTCGAAAGTGGCATGTCACATGATATGGACTTACGTACTCGTCCATTCCCGCATACTCTGCCCATCATATATTCGCACGATCAACGGCATGAGCTGCGAGACACACCAACACACCAGAAGCGGGCGAGCTGCATAGATACGACCAGTGCTGGAGAATTTCTTAGCGCTCTAGCAGATAGTGATACCTCTCTGTCCGTCGTAACTTTCGAATCTGCGGCGAAAGACTCAGGATAAGCCTGGATAAGCCTCCTGCTTCATTCAATTTGGAGGGCTCATGGGAGGTGGATGAAGGAAGACTTTAGTCTCCTTTTTCTCGTCGAAGCGTTCATAGAATTCCGGCACGCCCTCGATCCGGGCTCGCACCACCCTAAATCTCACGGCTCAATGCTAGCGCGAAGCGTTTCAGACCCACTATGCCACCACGAAGGCAGAGCCCTTCCTGCCGAAAGTCAAATAAAAGGCAAGGGACGCTGGCCGCGGTTGTATTTAAACGTGGAGCTCCCCGGGTCGCGTTTTGGGCGTGATAAACGCCGATCTGGCCGAGTCCTCCGCCGTTTGCTACCACAGTGATCATGTCACGGAGTATGACTCCTTCATCTCAATGTCCTCGAGCATTGACGGCCTCCATACCTACGCAATCCACAGCTCGCGTGACCCCCGTCCTGTTGTGACGTGCCTCCAACGTTCGAATGTGGACGACCGGATCATGTTCGGCAAAGGTCACGGGAATGGCGCCGATGCTCTCTGCAACGTCGAGGCGGCCCGACGCCCTCTCTACGGACTAGACTCTCGAGGCACTGCGCAAAATCGCAGAGTAGGCGGCCAGCAGACCAACAGGGCCGGCTCCGAAGACAGCGACGGTGTCGCCGGGCTCGAAATTCGCATCCGCCAGGCTCTGCCAACCCGTAACTGCCTCGATTCGTCGGCATCTCGCTTGTATTGAGTGATCTTGCGAACGCGTCGTGATAACGTGCTACGGTCGGTATCATGCCCTGTTGAGGTATCAGCAAGGTTCGAATTATCACAGAGAAATGCCCCCTGCAGAGCGGAGTCGATTGGTGCCACAGTTGTTGAGTGGTCTATTTACGATGCTGGACGAGACGGACGAGAAACGTCCATCACGTGATAGCGTGCGCGGACGGATCGCCTGTTCTACTTATATTGCCAGGCGGTTAGGCAATTACTACCTCAACCAAAACCTCAGCCTATGTCAAGTTGAGACCGTACGACCACCAAAGGCAAACCTTAACCAAATTCTGTAATGTGTAGACATCTTATCCACACAAGAATCACCGTGTTATGTGTTGTGCAAGTCTCGACAAGGCCGTGTGCCGGTAACACAACGCAACACAGCATCACCAGAGCTATCAACGAATGCCGTCGCTGTAGTAATTTCGCCCCTACGTGACAAATCATGCGTTGGACATCCTCAGGTCAATTATAGAGTGACGACAACCTTCTTCGCAGACACCCCCAGCTTCTGAATATCTAATCCGGCTTGTATAGACTCCAGCCCTTCTCCCACAATCTTCGGCTCCGGTGCCGGTACAAACGACCCTTGAGCCAGTGCCTCGGGTAGGAAGTCTTCGTAAATCAGCTTTCCAACACCATTGAAAGCGAGTGTTGAACCGAAGATGAAATTGCTTCGTATGCCATTCATCTTCGACTTGAAGTACCAGACGACGCTCCATGACATAAAAGCGTAAACTGTCTTCAGCAGCACCAGGCTCTGTGGCGGGGGCGACGGGGTCGGATATGTAGCCATGGCTATGAATTTATTCCCACTGCAATGCTTCAGGACTTCCATTGATGCGTCTGCACTACCGGCACCCATCGTGAGGGCGCCTGCAGTTGTTTTGCCTTCAAATGCCTTCCTCAAGTCTGTGATGACAGTCGGACTATTGTAATCGAAGACGCGGCTGGCACCTAAACTCTTCACGTAGGCGTGGTTCTTCGGCGAAGCAGTGGCGAAGACTTCGTAGCCTGCAGCAACAGCAAGCTGGATGGCATTCAATCCAACACTCGTGGAGCCGCCCCAGATCAACAGCGTCTTGCCTGTCAGCTTTGGCGACGTCGATGGTGCCTGTAGCGCGAGCTTGTCCTTCTCGAAGAGGCCGCACGCTGCGGTCGATGCGCCAAGTGGGATCACGGACGCGCTTTCAAACGACATGCTATCCGGCAAAGGGGATGTCATCTCGGCACGCAAGACGGTGTACGTCTGGAAGGTACCCTCGGCGGAGGAGTTGCTTTGCTCATCGATGCCGACAGCGTGTCCAACAACCCGGTCCCCAGCCGTGAAGCGCGTAACGGAGAAGCCGGTTTCGACCACCGTGCCGGCTGTGTCTGAGCCGAGGACGAAAGGATATTTGACCCAGGAGTAGAGGAAATCGCCACTGTCTTGTTTGAGCCAATCCGACGGATTGATAGCGATGGCCGCATTCCTGACAACAATTTCGTTGGCTTTTGGGGATGGGTACTGGGCGAGTTTGACAGCGAGTGGGCGAGCCTTTGCGGCACTAAGCCAAGCCGCTCTGTTGGCGGGAGTCTGGGGGTTGCAGGAAGCCATGATGGCGGCGCGGGAAACAGGAAGATTGCCAGTAGATATCCAGGTCTGGGCGTCGTTGTTGGTCAAGCAGACAGGGACGTGACAGGCGAGATTTCAGAATGACAAGGAATATCAGCAATTCAGAGGGAAAACCTGCTGGTTTTATGTTACTGTACCAAAAGCTACGTCAACTTTAAACGCCACGCGGTCTCCAGAGAGTGGACCGCATTCGGATCTAGCTTGTTCCGGCAAGCTGTGCGAGAGAAGTCAGTGGTCAGCATACATTCCTCCACACCAGCGGCTTCTCGACCAACAGGGTATAAAGCAGGGGTAAACGATTGTCATTGAAGGTATTCCTCGGCAAGAAAGCGTTCTATTTGCTGTTGGGTGAAGTACGGTCACTTTCATTGCCTGACTGAGATTTTCACTGCAACGGAAGCATAGATCCTACTGAGTGTGGAGCAAAATCCGGCTTGTGTTATTTTCGCAGTTACTACTTTAATGACGGAGCAATGTTGCGCCTTTAGAGTTCTATGCGAAGTGCCACGTCATTCAGCCGTTCCTGTTCCCTCTTCTCTATTTTGATAGGTCAACTTGCCGAGGAGGTCGTTGTCTTTCATAATCTGGTAGGCAGTGGGTCGGCCACCACCAGCCCTATTCGGGGATGTTACTGGTTGTGCTTGGCGTCTGAACGGAATCAGAAGACGTACGATGGATGTCAGTGTAAGTAGAAGTTGTGTATAACTGCCTCCCACTTGCGTCCCTCGGGGCTGATATACTTGCCGTGCTTAACCTACGCACCAGAGGCGGCAACTTGGTTTACGGCAAATAGTTCTGGCACACATTGGCGCTCGATCTGTCCTCGTACTCGCATTCGCAGGATGCACTGCTTTGATACAAGCGCATTACCGTCATGCTTACAATCATGCCTTTGCTCCAAGAGGGAAACGGGTTGTGCTGTTACGCTCTCCGTCCGGCACGCAGCAAGGACTAATGCAAGCGAATGCGTAGCCGCTAGTAGGCGGACGTTGCATTGTCCCGAGATGTAAAGCAGGTGACACGGTGACTCGTATGCGATCGCCGCTTGAGGTTAAGCGCAGTGTCAACGGAGGATAGTTTAGCCGGTGCAGTGCTAAGGCTGCTACGCGACTACAAAGAAGGCCGCGTCTTTCCTCGCCCTCATAACTTTCGGAGACTGTTTTTGTCTATCTTCTACACTGTAGCTGCCTCTACTTGGACTGTTGCTCTATCGCACTGCCACCATCAGACAGGATGTCTTCAAATCTCTCCCACGTCGCCATCATAGGCGGAGGCCTTGCGGTGAGTCACACTTAGCAAACGAGCTAGATGGCACTTATGGAGCTGCAAAAGTCGAGCGTACTAATTCTCTCGCAACAAGGGTCCATGCCTTGCTCTTTGTCTGAAAAAGTTACATGGGATACGTTCGACCATCTACGAATACCGCTCGGAAGACGACAGCGGAGGGGTGAATATCACATTGGCACCTAATGCTGCTCGAGTCTTACAGCACATTGGTGTTCTC